>QKQZ01024507.1:0-17156 GCA_003595255.1 Solenopsis fugax | reverse complement strand
ATAAGAAACATCTCGAGTGAGTTCTTGTGCGCGAAAAATTGACAATGAGGTGCACGAGGAAGCAGTCTTCCCAGGTGATGAGGAGGAGGAGGAGGAGGGGGAGGGGGAGGAGGTTAAAGAGGAGTATATCAACGATATCTACTTTAATCTTCTCCACCACTTCCTCCTTCTACGTATCTCCGAGGCCAAGGACGAGGAAGCCATCCTCCCCCAGAAAGATGAGGAGAAGGAGAAGGATAAGAAAAAAGCAGATGACTATGATATTTTCTTCTTTCTTATCTTTTTCATCTTTCTTATCTTTCTCTATCGCCTGAAGAGGAGATACACGTCTTTGTTTATCCGCGCCACGTAATTTTTCGATCATTATCGAAACGTCTTTGTTCATCCGCGCCGCGTAATTTTTCGGTCGAAAAGCAGGCGACGGGCGGCGGGCGGCGGCGGACCCCGCGACAGACCCCTGGGCTGGTTCTATTTCAGATGCGCCGAGGATTCCCCTCCCCCTCCCTCCCTACCTAGCGGCGTCACTGTGACGCCGCCAAAGCGCCAAGTTTACATAAACATGAGTCCGAACATGGCCCATGTTTATTTAAACTGATAACGCGGTGCTTCCCCGCGATAACGCGCTCTTCCCCGAACTTACCGCATACCCCCCTCGCATCCACATTTCCTGCCCGCACACCCGACCCCCCTCGGCGGACCTGAGTTAGAACCGGCCCTATACCACTACTCATATTTCAACATGTTGTATTTAAAAAAAAAATAAAGAAATTAAAGAATGCTCTTTTTTTATTAATTAAAACATTAATTGACATTCTTAAAACAGTCATTGTAAATTTTCATGGCAAATATATCTTTTACTTTCTTGAGAAATTTTAATTCAATTAATAAAGAAGAGCATTTTTGAATTTCGTAATCTTTTTTTTAAATAATGTATTTTGCATTACATAATTAAAAATGGTATAAATTTTATATATAACATAATAATTAAAAAAATCCTTACTTTTATATTCTACATACATTAATAAATAATTGTATACACGTATGTATCACCAATAATTTCTTTTACATTTATTCATATATTTAAATTTGTGGGGGAAAGTGAAAATAATGCTCCGCCCGTCTCCTCGCGAAGGCGATCCGTTCGACGAATTGACATCAGAATTCGTGTGTTTAAACCTGTAACGAGAGAAAACGAGACATAGAGAGAAGGAGATAGAAGAGCGTCGCCAGCCGCGAGGAGAGTTCCTTATTCATCGCTCCTCGCGGCTGGCGACTGTCTTCTGTTTCCTTCTCTCTATTTCTCGTTTTCTTTCGTTACAGCTTTAAGAGGATGTTAAAGTAACAAGAGAACTTTCTCAACGTTGGTACTGCAGATTATTTTTTCTGCAGAAGGGTAAGGGGGAATGCTAACACCAAGCTAACGCTCTTTGTCCAACGCATAGGTCTGTTTTTGTTTTTCGATTGTAGTGCCATCTGCGAAAAGACCTATCAATTACTTTTGCACACCATCACTGCTCTGTTCATGACAGTTCAGCTTCGCTGAGCGAAATATGTACGCCGGTAAAACACATTAGCTAATCTTTTTTGTTAGGCGTTTAGTCGTAATTTCACACAGTCAGTGTTATTCGTGCGTGTTTTCTGAAGAGTGCTCTACCCTCATTTTGTATGTACGAGCTACACAACTTTTGTACTAAGGTAAAGTTAAACTCATGTGACGGCTATACGAGTGAATTTTTAATGATTTATTAACTTTTTATTTGATTTTCTTGTAAAATTTACCTGAGCACCCTTTCTTTTTACGCGTATTTTAATTCTATAAAAAGTTTTTGTGATTCTGTAGCGCCAATTCGAAGATATTTAAAAGCTGTAAATGTCGGTAATTTGCGGTACTTTAGCATCCTCTTAAGCTGTGTATACACTTAGCGAACGAACATCGAACGAACAGTGAATTCGAACGTTCGTTGTTATTATATTTAATAGATATGTACGCTAAAGCGAATGCGAATAGAACGTTCAATTCGCGTTCGGCTCGATTCGTTCATGAGGCGGTACATCAAAAATAATTTGTGCGCGATATAGACACTTATAGGTTCGCAGCTGTTCGTTCGTTAAGTGTGTACCTAGCTTTAGACATACGAATTCGGATGACGATTCGTCGAATCGCTTTCGCGATACGACGCGTGGCGCATTATTTTCACCTTTACAAATTTATATATACAGTGTGTCCCACCACCCGCAATCGAAATTTTAATAACGTATTCCTTACTTTTAACTTAAAACTTTTACTTAAAAATATGAAAAATCCTAATACGAAAATGTCTAGGCTATAATATTTTTTTAAATGGAAGTATTTACAGTAGACGAATCAGGTAGTCAAAAGTTCGCGCGTTCAGTGACGGTACAATGACAGTAGGTGCTCTTGCGCTTTTATAAACTTGTTATTACATTGAAGTAATTACGATGATGTTGAAATGTTTCATTAATTAAATTATACAATTTTAACATAAATAAGTACATCATATATGCATTGTACATGTCATAATGATATAAAAATATTACAGGATATTAAAAATAATTATAATAAATTGTCAAATTTTACGAGATGTCAATGATTCACAAGATAGACAACTTCAGAGAAGAGATACATGTATGTCATACAACTCGGCAATACTTAATGAAAAATGTGTTGATGAGAACGCGAAATTCTTTGAGAAATATTTACATTAATATAAAATAATATTTCATATCATTACACCATACTACGAGATTTATATTCCTGATTTATATCCCTGAATTACACATTGTGCGAATATTATTGTGTAATAGCATCACGAATTGACAAAAATTTTAAATAATTGATAAGCTGATACGTTATAACGCAGCAGTTTTGTCGAAATGAAGTTTTTAAATAACAAATTCAACAAGAAAACCTTTTACGATCATAGCTAGATCTAAGTGCTTTATATTTACTTGTGTGATTTTATATATTCATTTCCAATTCACCCGACTGCGCGCCGAATTGTTTTTCCGGTCATAACACAGCTTTAAGACGAATAAGAATAAGCAATATCACATTAATTAAATTGAAATCAATTTAATAGCGATTGATGCTGACTAGCATCTACATATTAAACCCATTCCCCCCTGAAAAAACTGTAAAGAATTTATTGCGAAAAATATCACCTCAGCCAGGGTTCGAACCTGGGACTACCCAAATCTCCGGTACTTACCACCTCGACCACTGAGGCTTCGGTGATATTTCTCGCAATAATCGTGTATGAGTGAGAACGCATGTTTCAGGCGCGTGATTTTAAAATTAGAGAGATATTCGACCGTTAATGTAATACATACAAATTGAACAAGAAAGCCTTTTACGGTCATAGCTAGATCTAAGTGCTTTATATTTACTTGTGTGATTTTATATACCCATTTTCAATTCATCCGACTGCGCGCCGAATTGTTTTTCCGATCATAACACAGCTTTAAGACGAAATAAATTCTTCGCAATAAATTCTTTACAATTTTTTCAGGGGGAAATGGGTTTAATATGTAGATGCAAGTCAGCATCAATCGCTATTAAATTGATTTTATTTTAATTAATGTGATATTGCTTATTCGTCTTAAAGCTGTGTTATGACGGAAAAACAATTCGGCGCGCAGTCGGGTGAATTGGAAATGGGTATATAAAATCATACAAGTAAATATAAAGCACTTAGATCTAGCTATGACCGTAAAAGGCTTTCTTGTTCAATTTGTATGTATTACATTAACGATCGAATATCTCTCTAATTTTTAAATAACATTCATAAAAAATCAAATAAATCTAAAGAAGTATACAAATTTTCAAAGATTTCTTCACTATTCGGGGATCGTTTTATTTCTACATTTTCTTATGTATTTTAATTATGAGGATTTGATTATGAACAAACTCTGAGTCAATAATCAAATATTATATTAAATCGCATCTGGAAATACAAAATAATTCGTAAAGAGAATTAATTGGAAAGCAATAATTGATTTTTAATCATAGTTTCGCTAACAAATGTTATAAAGAAAAATCCAATTAACGGTTTGATTTCGTTGTTTGAATCGTCATTTTCTCGAGAATGCCCAATATCTGCAACAAACTGCTTTACTACAGTAAATGTGTGAGTGAATATTACACACCCATAAAATTTTATTAAAATCGGTGACCCGCATCTCGCGGTATGTCCTTGTTAGTATAATAGATAAAACACGAATTGTCAACTCGAAAGAACAACGCTCTGCTTATGTCCAGTATCGATTTTCCATGGTCAGCTGATTTAAAGCCTGATTGGCAATTGTCAAAACATTGCAAAGACACAGCAATTATATTTTTTTTCCGTTTCTATTATTTAACTTTCTTTAGTCTTTACCTCTGTGAGATTAGTCCCACCATTGTTTAAAAAATAACTTTTTTTAGAGTTTTGTAGAGATTTTAGATAGTTTTAGAATTTTAGATAGCTCTAAAAAATAGTTCTGTACATTTAAGGCACAAAAATGCAATTCAAAGTAGGGGCTAATGAGGGGTTAATTTCACACAGCACCTCACTTAAAAAAAAATCATTTTTTTACTAGAGTTTTAAATAGATTTCACATAATTCTAGAATTTTTGATACATTTCGCAAATAGTTCTGGTCGAGAAAATAAAAAAGAAATTGGAATTGAATACTCGAAAGTGACATAAAAAAATAATCGTAAGTTCAAAAATATCAGTTTAACATAATTTTCTCATGAAGATTTTTGGAAGAACTCCGCAAGGACTATCCAGAACACACAAATGATTGCAAGAACAATTCAAAAATTTTTTTGCACTTAAAAATTGCAAAGTTGGCATTTGTAATCATCTGTAACTTTATTTTTAATTTTATAGATTTCTGTCATTAGGATTGTTGACAAAACACGGCGGAGGTTATTCAGAACTCTCAATAGAGCTCCAAGAATTGTTCAAGAATTTTTTGCAATTAAAAATTGCAAAGTTGACACCTGCAATCGTCTGTAACTTTTCCGTTTTCAATTTTAGATTTCTGTCAAAATTGAAGAAATAGTTAAGAATGTATTACTTCCAAATGAAAAAAAGTTCATTACATATATTCCTCTATCGAAGCAATGCTAACTAGGTATCAACTTCGTAAGTTTTAAATAAAAAAATTTTTTAACAGTTCTTGGTTCTGTTGAAAAATCTTGAGCCCCCGTGGAGTTCTATCAAAAATCTTAATGACAGAAATGTATAAAATTAAAAACAAAGAAGTTACAGATAATTGCAGGTACCAACTTTACAATTTTTAAGTGCAAAAAAATTTTTGAACAGTTTTTGCAGTTCTGTTGTGAGTTCTGGATAACCGCCGCGGAGTTCTTCTTAACATCTGCATGAGAAAATTGCGTTAAACTGATGTTTTCGAATATACGACTGTTCTTTAATGTAACTTTTGAGTATTTAACTTCGATTTTTTTTTTCTCGAGCAGAATTATTTGCGAAATGTATCAAAAACTCTAACACTACGAGAAATCTATTTAGAATTCTAGAAAAAATGATTTTATTTTAGTGAGAGGCTGCGTGAAGTTAGCCCCTCATATTTTAAAACACATATTTGTGCCTTAACTCTTAAACACACGAGTGGGTCGGAGAGACCCCAATGATGTTTCGAACGTTCGGACCAGGGGGTAAAAAAAGTTTGAAATCTCCTCTTTCGATTGATATGGTTGATCAACTTTATTGGTCAACTAGAATTCGAACAACACGGCAGCAAAGTTTTGTTAGGGTCTGTAGAACTAACATAATGTGTGAGTAAAACTTTTTGTGAGTATTTTACATAAAAAAGCTGGACAAAACACATTCGAATAGGTCCGTTCGCGGATGTTACTCGCATATACTTTGTCTAAAGTTAGAATACTATATAGTGCTGTAGAAAAGGGAGCTTTTCCGAAGTATATCATGAATAACGTCAATTTTCAATTTTAGACACGAGTTAATCAAAAATACCTCATATTCGCCTTACATAAGTATATTTTTTAATAGAAATGACAATGACATAATTTTTTTTTGAAAATATGACTCTTTAGCTTTAAAACGAAATATTTTAAAGTTTTTAAAAGTTTTTTGTTATAAAGATATGATTTTTTAAAGGAAAAGTGGATTTTTGAACAATTTTTCATTTTTGCTTATATAATGGTTTTTCCTTTATAACTTCACAATAAAGCATTTTTCGGCAACGCCGATTGTGCAGTCACATTTTTGAGATTCTAAACTTTCATTTGAAAAAAAAAATGTTGAAAAATATTGATTGTAATCAAAGTTATAACTTTTAAAAATTGAAAGTCTCTCAGACCCGAAAATGTGTTTACGTATTTTACGGGATCGATGTATTTAAGAGTTAAAGTCCTTAAAAGTTTTTTGTTGCAAAAATATGATTTTTTAAAGGAAAAATGGAAATTTTTGAACAATTTTTTATTTTTGCTTAATGGTTTTTTCTTTATAACTTCACAATAAATCATTTTTCGACATGCCGATTGTGCAGTCACATTTCTAAGATTCTGAACTTTCATTTGAAAAAAAATTATTGAAAAATATTGATTGTAATCAAAGTTATATCTTCTCAAAGTTGAAAAAGTCTCCCAGACCCGAAAATGTGTTTACATAGTTTACGGGATCGGTGTGTTTAAGGGTTAAATGTACAGAACTATTTCTTAAAAAACTATCTAAAACTCTAGAACTATCAAGAATCTCTATAGAATTGCAAAAAAAGTTAATTTTTTAAACAATGTGGGCGAACTTTACAAGGGTCTGGTCTTTCTAATATCACATTCTTACTTTTCAATTTTTCTTTGAAACGACCCGTGTTTCTGAGCATGTACCAGCTCGTCGGTATCATCAGAGCTCAAGAAAGGTTGCGGAAATTAGACTGAGATTTCTGAATTAGATATTAAGATTTAATCTAAAATTGAGACAACGCTTGATAGGTTGGTTATGCAGAATATATCCGATACGTTGTCGAATGAAACTTGTGCACGGATTTAACTTTATAATACTACGCGTGCAATATACGCCCGTTGAACATAAGAAAACGATTTACGGAGAGGTATTATCACATCGGTTTCTGAATATAAAATGCACGATCCGCGGCCTTCTATATGTAGCTCAGCAACGGAAACGATTCGGTTTTTATGCCATTTCGGTTGTCGGCGAGAAGCGCAGCGTGCTCAGTATTTACATTTGCGCGTGCTCTGGGAATGGCTCTGGAATGATCAATTAGACTGATCGGTTCAGAAGAACGATCTTTGCTTGGTCCGCGCTCTTTTACACCGTGATCTCGGGAAAATTCGGGTGGAGTTCGGGCTGGTTAGTGGTCTAGCATGCCGCTCCGAGATCGGTTTGCTCGCGCACACGCTCTGGATCACGCGTTCGGATCGTAGTGGGAATAGACATGGTGTGCGCCGATCTCGGAAGCCACGCCCCTTTTGCCATCGAGTTACCGGTCGGCAAAATCAGGCTGGCAACTGCGAAAAACTAAATGTTTGATGATATGAGGTTGCTGTAACTGTTTTCATTGTATCTTTGTCACACCTTATTATATGTGCATTGTGTCCTTGTCTCTGCTCTTTCTTCCACTTCCTAATTTGGAGTTGGGAGTACGCGAGAAATCGAGGAGCACGTAATTCGCGATTTTTTATGTGAAATTTAGTGAAGATGCGATGTATCGTAAAATCGTGTGCAAATAATACAACAGATAAACTCCGTAAAATCAAAGTAAGTTTCTTCCATTTATCGAAGAATGAAATGATGCGTGAGGGCTGGCTTCGGAAAATCGGGGAGGTTATGTTACCTTCAAACATAAAATAACATATGGTAAGTGGTCTTATAAAGATTATAAATGTATTACATATAATATTTTATAAATAAAACATATTAATTGTAGTAACTAAATAATTAATGCCTAAAGTATTGAAAGTATTTTAAATTAAACGAATAAATGTAATTGTTGCTCTCTTAATCAGTGAATACATTGAATACTCAGCATCTCAATTTTCAACTGCCATTTGAATCATTTTCAGCAAAGATATGTTCAGACCACTTTACCAAAGAGTCTTTCCACGTAGGAAGGAGGCAGAAGTCGGGAAAGTGTATAAATGCAAGACGGCTTCTTTTGCCAAATGCATTTTCCACCATAATGTTATCTCCAACAAAGGTCTATCTTTTACGGTAAGTTACATGCACATTTCATTTAATGTATATATTGTTATAAATACAAGATTCTTACTGTTTATTGTTATTGGATTACAGCGAGAACAAATGCTGGAAGCACAAGAAATGTTTAGAACTGCGAATAAAGTAACGCGTCCAGAAAAGGCCCTTGTCTTGGGTTTTATGACTGGTTCTAGAGGTATGTATATTTTTCACAAGTATATCTTTCTCTTTATTAGATTATAATTCAATAATAATTATCAATTGTTTCACTTGCAGATAATCATTGTCCAAAATTGGGCAATATAGTCACAGTGATGCTTTCGGAAAATATAGAAGAAATAACAATCGGATGGAACAAATGTTCTGATGTTGGTCGAAACTCATTTCCAAATGAATTACACGAATGGAAAAGGATAAAGAAAAATCGACGTATCGTAACGGAAGAATCTACATCAACGTCCACTTCCGCGCCGAGTGCGACCGCCATAGCTTCCAATTGAAAGGACTTGTTCAATTGGCGACATCATAGGATCTATATTTATATAAAGTATTGCTTTGTGGTTTTTAGAGGTAACGATTGTGATATGTACGTCTTCTTAGTGAATTTATAAAAACGTTACCAAATTAACAATAATTTGATTCACGTTTTTATAAAATTTAACAAGAATCGTTAAATAATGATTTTCAGTTGTGATTTTTCATTCCTATAAAATTGATTTCTTCATTTTCTAACATCAATTATTAAGTCTTGATAATTTTCATATATTGAAATTCATTTTAAATAAGAAAAAATTCTCCAAATTTACTCTCAGTGTTTGTAATACTTTCTCTTTAACACACACATTCATATAAGTATGTATATGATTTATAGCTCATTATTTGAAATTGACATATAATTTTGATAGAAATAATATGCAATGTGAATAGTCAAACGTTTGTTTAATAGTACTGTTATATTAAAATCTATATATCATATACAGATTTTGACATTTTCACGAGTCTCTATTCTTGTATTATATATTAAAGAGTTTCTTTCATATAAATAAAAGTCGTTTATTATTATTCTTTATTATATTATTGTTTTTTTCTTTATTATTATCCTTCCTTTATATACTTTATTATTATCTTACATATCGCATTTGTTAAGTAAAATTGACCAGAAATAATCAATCATGGTTGATACTGAACCGGTCACAACCAGGAGATTGTGAAACTAGCTCTTATAAATTGTAATAACATTACGATACTTTGATTACGATAAAAAAAGTTTATTTAAAGGCCTCTGTCCGCGATGCTAGAAATCGGTCCAAGTTCTCAGATCGAAAAGTGTGTAGCCAATCAACTTTTAGCTTTTATGGAAAAGCGGCAAGCTGATTGATTACACAGTTCAGTTGTAACAACTTTACGGAGTTAAACAAGGTTGGAGTTAAACCTGTTTTTGCCGAGCGGACAGAAAATAAGCGAGTGGGCAAAGAATTAGAGAAAGACGCTCTAGAACGGCGCACACCATATCTACTGCCATTACGGTTCGGATCGTGTTAATGACGGAGTCTCGGCGGTATTGCGCGTGCGCATGATTTATTCCTGCGGCAGCGGTGTTTCGCGTGCAACGGTTTATCGGCGCTTAGGCATCTGTTACGCTGTCCAGCGGAGTTACGGCGGGCAGGGGGGGACAGTGCAGGAATGCATCGTTACATCCTCATGTACATAGATTTGCTTTACAGAACCATTTAGAATTATCATTTTTAACTTAAACACGCTTTTTTTATAAACCATTTAAAATTTTTAATAAATCTAAATCTAATTCAGATTTTTTTATTTGTTTGGTAAGATTTCATTATTTTATATATAAATAAAAATATGCATTTTATCTAAAGTAAAGAAGCAATGCATACATTATAATAATAAATAGCTTTTTAGTAAATATGAATATGTTATGACAGTTTATATTGCTCGATTATTTATTATTTTAAAAACTGAATATAGGGTAAAGTTGCCTATTATGAGATACCTTTTTTTAAAGGCTTATAATTTATTTAATTTATACCATTAACTCCTATTTTTATATCTAAATTAAAGTAAATATATTTAAGTTTCATCGCCAAAAGTTAGCAATCGATAATAGTTATACTTTGTTATATATGAAATTTTTTATCAAAATTGCTGATTTTGCTAATTCAAAAAAAAGGTTCCTAATATGAGATACAAAGGTTTTTTTATATGAGATGGGTCTTATCGACTTGGACATTACTAGGTTCAATTTAGGCTCCAGACTCAAAATCTAATTGACCAATCAAATAGCGATACTCAAAAACTTTCATACGTAACATTTTTCTCCAAAATCTATTCTCTTTCAGATATTTTAAAGTCTCAGTGCTAACGCTGAAAACCATAACTTTCAAGCCTCATCGAAAAGTCCTCAATGAAAAACTTTATTATAGCATTTTGGAAAGTTCTTGAAGTCAGAATATGCAATAATAAATGGGGATTTTTGAGTGTCTCATATTATGAGTTCCACGCTTTACAGTTTCATGATCACCAAATCTAATATTTATAATTAAGCAAATCATCACATCCCGTATTTTTCTATTAATACGACTTTACTCTATCACTACATGCAGAATTTATCAAATATTTGTTTATTTTATAATAAACAAGGTTTACAGACTCATCTCAATAAATCTTGATAACATCTAATTTCAAAAAAATTTTTTTTCAACGACTGCACGTATGATCTAATAATGAATTTTCTACTAAATAGATTTCATCACAAGAATAATAAGTTTATGATGGTATCAATGACACACATGCGTTTATTAATGTAGCAGAAATCTCGTTACCTCTATATTAGGAACCTAACTTACCCTACTTATTAAAACATCCAATGTTTAAGCAATATTTATTAACTGTGTTAAATATTTCATCAAATCATAGAATAAGAATGTCATCTCAACAATATTTATACTTATTTTTATTCTACAAGCTAATAAAGTTTCCTGTTTTCCAGTTTCTCCAACCGGTTCTCAAATAGACAGCTTGGTCGCCAATATTTCATATCAAAATCCACCAGCACCTCTTATTTCACAATATGATGGATACGAATTTATGTGCGGAGACCGTTACACGCCATCTACATGTACACAGCCATGTACTTGTACCCATGTTTATCATATTTCACTTGGGGCACTCATAGATGTGTTTCTCTATGATAAAAGTATGTATGGCATTCTATAAAAAGGATAAATACACCAAATAATTATTTTTACGATAGATTTCATTACGATTTGTATTTCATATCTTTTACACAACAAAAGTACAAAAGTGTTATTTTAAATTAATTATAATTAAAACAAATTTTTTTAAACTAAGGACAGATTACTATGAGTATATTTTAATGTTAAAAATATTATACAATAAAAATATTATCTTTTATCTACTGTCAACACATAAAAATAACAATGTGCAAGGTCATTAATATTATTATGTACTATTGTAGAATTGAAAATAAAAGTGTAAGTAGCATTGAAAACTGAAATATAGTGTTTAGCACCAAAAAGGAAATAGGGAATGAAAATAAAAGATCAAATATTTATTGACTGACAAGACATTTTTGAATCAGTAAATCAGTAAAAATCAGTAAAAATTTTTTCTAATAAGACAATGCTGCTATTATAAGATTAGTCGTTCATAATTGACTAATTTTAAGCTTTTGTATTTAAAAAATTATTGAATAGAATAAAAATTATAATGACTTCTAGCAGGATTCAAACGCATGTATAGTATTCTAGTTGCTCACTTTGTCTGCTACAGATCATGCTATCTACGAATTATTCTCTTAAAAATACATACATCAGAGAGAAGTTTACTTTTGAATGCTGTTGTAAATACTATTCATTTGGACACGATATTTTGTACATGTTTTAAATAAATACGATTCATTTGGACATCGTTCATAAAATATAATATTTTTTTATTTTTTTTATTCTTTGTACCACGTGCAAGTGAACGGTGCGCCAATGAGAGATGTGCAAATGAACAGTGTCTAAAAGAATGTAAATGAATGGTGTCTAAATGAACAGCGTCCAAATAAACCGTGTGCAAAATATCATACCCAAATAAACAATGTGATCCAAGTGAATGCCACTCCATATAAAAAACGAAAAACTTTAATGATTTATCGAAAATTATTGCGTAATAGCAGAAGTTATTTTACTATTTTATTTATAAATAGTAAGAGAGATATAATAAAATATATTAAAAATTTAGCGAAATTCATAGATTAGCAAGCGATGCAGTAGAAACGCCAAGTTTATAAAAAAATCGGGTAAATATCTTATGACTTCGGAATTGAACTGATTATGATTTCAGACTTGGTATTGTCAAGGCGCTATCAAATAGTTTATCTCGAGTTTTCGCCTTGTCAAATTTTCGAGTTAACTATCTCGGAAACGAAAATTATAATGATAAAATAATAATATTTTTACTACATAATGTCGATATGAGCTTTCGCCGCAATTTCGAGTTCACAGATTACGAATTTAAGGTCAAAATTGCAATAAACAAAATAGTAGATCCAATATGGCTAACAAGTAAATATTCACAAAAGATCAGCAGCTCTCCAAATTCAATATTCTTGACAAGTGTTGTCATGACCTTGACAACATATGTCAAGGTTATTGAATTTGAAGATAGCTAACTTTTTGTGAATATTTAATGGCTGATGTGTTGTAAAATTATAAAGAAGTGGTCATAAATCTTATTTTCATCATTTTGTATCCAATACACTTTAGAAGTGTATTGTTGTTCACTTATTTTGATTCTTTTCTGTATCTTATCTGTTTGCTTGTTTACTCGTCATTTTGACAACTTTATGTATCATATACATGCATTTTACGAATGAAGAAATTAGTTCTACACTATGTGACATATTATAATATTTTTAACTGAATATAACATATTTTAAAGTTACTTGAATATCAAGGAAGAATTTATTTGAAATCTAGTCTTTCAAATATCAAGGAATATAAGGAATTATTATTTATAAAATAATATTTTGTAGCTCAAATGATAAAATATAGCTTTAATTGGCAATTCTTCTGAGGAAGACTTGTCGCTTAAATAAAACAGTTTTAAATTATTATAACTACAAACGACAATAACTGAATAAACAACAAATAAAATTAATTCGTAAATTTAATAAATAGATTTCCTCATGCAAACTTTTTTATGACAAAAGGGAAAATCTTCTAAAGATTCCGAGCTAGCCAAACTCGGATGTGTAGAATTCACACACACTGGAAGTGTGACGCTCGACGTTAATGGCAATTAGGGCTCCACAGCGGTGCTTACCCACTAAAATCTTCGAGCCACCTCTGGGGAGGTGTTTAAGTAGCGCCTATTCTGCCACCTTCCAGCTTAATGACTCATTACTCCAGAGCTTTGTCCTCCTTGTATCTTTCTCTTGTAAAAATTAAAAACCTCTCATTCATCAAAACACAATCCTCAGGTATTCGGTTATATTCCTTTATATTTGAAAGACTAGATTTCAAATAAATTCTTCTTTGATATTCAAGTAACTTTTAGAATTCATCTGGTCCTCCGTGTACTACCGATAGAAGGATTAATATAATTAATTTAACAATTCTCCGTGCAGAAGTTATTCCGCGTTTATACGTGAGGTTCCCACCTCTGTCTCTCTCTCTCTCTCTCTCTCTCTCTCTCTCTCTCTCTCTCTCTCTCTCTCTCTCTCTCTCTCTCTCTCTCTCTCTCTCTCTCTCTCTCTCTCTCTCTCTCTCTCTCTCTCTCTCTCTCTCTCTCTCTCTCTCTCTCTCTCTCTCTCTCTCTCTCTCTCTCTCTCTCTCTCTCTCTCTCTCTCTCTCTCTCTCTCTCTCTCTCTCTCTCTCTCTCTCTCTCTCTCTCTCTCTCTCTCTCTCTCTCTCTCTCTCTCTCTCTCTCTCTCTCTCTCTCTCTCTCTCTCTCTCTCTCTCTCTCTCTCTCTCTCTCTCTCTCTCTCTCTCTCTCTCTCTCTCTCTCTCTCTCTCTCTCTCTCTCTCTCTCTCTCTCTCTCTCTCTCTCTCTCTCTCTCTCTCTCTCTCTCTCTCTCTCTCTCTCTCTCTCTCTCTCTCTCTCTCTCTCTCTCTCTGTCACGTTGCAGCCAGGAACCGGTAAGAAATTTCGCATTCTCAATACACTGTAAATTCACGATAATTACGATGGCAAAATTATCTGCTAGAAGGATATGGACAGGAAAACCGAAAAAAGGCAAGTGGGCGCCGAAGGTTCCTGCGGGGCCTCCGACGAGAGCTGAACGCCGCAGGCGAGTTCTGTCTCTTCGTTTTTTCTCACCCCTCAGTTGGAACTGTTACCCTCGCCGACGGAGGTACGGGTAGCTCTAGCAATAAAATCACTCGTGTCTTCTCCTCATTTCCTCCCCACGGAAACCCAGCACTCTCCACCACGGAGGACCCCAAACCAAGGGTCCTCACAAAGAGCTCCTCTTCCTCTTCCCCTCTCATCCGTATCCGAATTTAGGGCCGCCAAGGTCCTACCCGGGTTCATATCAATTAGGATACCCACGCGGCCCTATCTTCCTTACATACAGGCCCGCAGGCCCTCAACCACGACTCCGCGACATGAGGACGCTCCCTCACTCCCACGCCATAGATTCCGAATAATGAAGAATATACGGTGCGGTACCGTCTGAAAAACCTCCCATCTGGACTCATTGTAATAAAATCTAAGTAAATCAAATGCTCCCATATAGAATAAGAACTGGGTTCATTTTCTATTCATACACTATCATTAAAGTTGTTCATACACGATTTATATATAATACATTCGTACATTATTATATACGCTCAATTTATATACATTCATACGTTCAATTTATATACAATATTCATGTGTTATTCATTATAAACATGCAGACACTACTATTTATAAACTACTACTACTAAGCTTATTTACAATAAATTAAGTTTATATACATTTATATACGATCTCTTATATTCATACGCATTAAAGTACATTTATACTACAAAACTCTCATGTATTCATTTAAAACACTAACTATCCTATTATTTTCGTTATAAGTAATTATCAAAACCCTACTCATACAGATAAAAAATTACAGTCACGGGCATAGCACTCACGCCCGGACGTAACATAAAAATCGATTTTTCAATTTCTTTATTTTTTTTTATTGAGCCATGTAACGATACACATTGCCACTCTACCTCGTATAATTCGCCACGTGTTTCGACTCAGACGTTTCCATCAAACGTCCGAGTTTCGCCGAACAATACGTGTCAAGTGAAGCACGTGCTCGCTTTCTGGCGGCTCCGGCGGCCCGAACAGTGTCGATCGCACGCATCAACCGACCACTGGCACTCTGATCGCGCGCGCCGATTGGCGGGAGCCACCGTAAAGCCGAATATAGGGTATATAAGCCGACCGGCGAGAACAAAGATCAGATCGATTCGGCATCCCGTCTGTATCCAATCACCTGTGCACGAGCATACTCGTAGATTCCCTCTGATCGGGCATTCTCGGTTGCCTCCAGGAGACGAGTATACTTGTCTCGAGTTTCTGGTCGAGCATTCTCGACCTCTTGCCCGATTAACAATCACGCGCAGCCCCAAGCATTTTCGAAGCTTCCTCATGGGCAGTGGAGCATACTCGACTGTAATTTGCCAATCCCGTCTCCTGAAACCAAGTATTCTTGAGGTGTCCCGGTTAAATCATCGAGCATTCTTAACGCCGATCGACTGGATCGATCCTCAACGGGATCTCGCGACGGTTGTCGAGCATTCTCGGCACCCTCAGGGTCACAAAGGGCCCACCGTCATTCCATTACAGGCACCGATTCGAACGGTAGCGATACAACCCGCGTCGTCGAGGCGCATGCGTTCGCGCCTAAACTTAAACCAGGAACTGCGACACGTGCTTACCGTGCGCCCATTGGTCCGTGTGTACGACCGTAAAATTGTTATTCATAAAATTGTGATGCGACTACAACACGTCGTCGGGATACATGCGTCCATGTCTAAGGAACGTGACACGTGTTCACGGTGTTCACCGCACGCACATTGGCTCACTATGTACCTATCCGTAAATTCACGCATCCGCGACCGAGTTCTAGTTAGGGAAACTACTAGTCATCTTATTTGTCACGATAACTTGCGTAGTGCACGCTCACGCCGCGATATACACTTCTCATTTTGCCGAGCGAAGTTTAACTCTTTTGTTATGTCCCCGCGGAACGCGCTCACTCCTTCGATATTAGTATCAAAAATTCTTAATTAATGAAATAGTATTATACATCCGTTATATCTCCGTTTAATCAACGTTGATATCTGTAATTCTTCGCTCATGTTTTATGGTTTAATCAGCGTTAAATGTCTGTATTCTTTATTTAACGAAATAATATGTCATTTATGTTTTTCTGGTTTAATCACGCTTCAGTTTATTTATAATTCTGACATCCGGCGAGCTCATCCAGCCCAATCCTGTTCACACATTACAATGTAACATTTTTTTGTACAAATATTTGTGTTCGAGAGCGCGTGGCAAGCGCGTGATCACGGAAGTCGAGAGAATAAATCGAGAAAGTATCAGTGTCACTATGTGCTTTTAACAAATGGTCTTTATTGAATAAAATTTACACAATCTGTTCGTCCAAATGAAATTCACAATCTGTTCGTCCAAATAAAATTCACAATTTTCTTGATGCAGAAATAGACGCGTGCGATAAGCTGTCCGTTAACAGTAGCGATAACCGATCTCGGAGAGAGGAGACCGTTTTGAAGTCGCCTTTTATAAGAGTAGCCGAGCAAAGGTTGCTAATTGCGGTTACCAATAAGATCCCGAAATTTGAAAACGACAGAGGTTGTAACAATGCACCCCTCCACCATGTGCGCGCCTCCACCGCATGCGCGCCTCCGCCGGGCGT
>QKQZ01024492.1:0-17800 GCA_003595255.1 Solenopsis fugax | reverse complement strand
TAATTATATTATAATTATAATATAATATTTAATTATTAAAATATCTATTTTGGAGACACATAAAATTTAACAAAAAAAAAATTAAAAATTTTATAAATAATGTGACACTTTCTCTTGATAGCTCGATCTACTCGTATAACTAAAGTTCCAGATTTCGAAAATTGATAAAAAATAGAGTGCAAATAGGATATTCACATTTGCCTCCGTACGCATTAAATAATAAATATTAATTCGAGTAATTAGCATGTATTTGCATGCTATTAAGATACTAGGTGGAAAATAGAGAAAATATTTTCTTATCGTGCAGAGCACTTACGCACAGTTATCGGCTTCCGTTCAAGACTTTATCTTCCATCGCAGCATCTTTTCTTATCTTGCGCTATATTTCCATAATTATATTATATCTATAATTATAATTATATATTGATATTTTTCTTTCCAACGCCGTGGAAACACGCGAAAAATACACACTATTAAATGCCTTGAGTAACTGTGCGTTCTCGAAGAAACAAAGATGCTGTTAGACACGTACGTAAGATAACCTTATTTAATCCGGAGATTTGAAGATAGAAAGAGACAGAAAAATGAGAGTGGCACAAATAGCGGAGAGTACTAGTTTACACAAAACGACCGTAAAAAAGTCCTATGTAATGCGCGCGCGGTACGAAAAAATCTCCCGCACACCTCGTCAGCCAGTTAATTGCTTTTTAAGTCCGGTAATATGCGGAGACCGTGCTTCATCCGCAGCTTTTAAACCACTACCGAGTCATGATATCCCTGCCGTTACTCCATGCGTCAGAATTCCATCTTCGCCGTTAATACGCCACTTTGATCCACGACGTCAAACAATCTAATCAGCCAGCTATTAAGTTTAATGTCTTCTCACTTCTGAGACAGTCATTTAATTATTGCGGAATTTTACGTTATTCATTCACTGGTTTGCGTCTCCATTTCCTGTTGATTTAACGAGTGCTAAACATTGCATAGTAAATGTAATGCTATATAGGATATCGATACTTTTGCTTCATATTAAACTCTTATTCTGAAACAAATCTCAATTTTGTATGCGCATTAATTTCACTAACTATTCTTTGGGAGTTTTTGAATATCATTTTCATTAATTATAGATTAAACAATAATTGATATTCTTATGTTAACGCTATTTAAATGATGTAATACTCTTCTACATGGGTGTGTGATGCTATTTATTAAATGTAAATCTTCGCTTTTCTTTCTAATTTTAATTATGCAAAGAATAATTGCCTCGTTTTCATCTCCTTTTAATGCATATAATTCTTCTCATGTTCACTCAATGAATTGCAGGTGTCTCCTTGACACCTCGAAAGACTCTCGTATAATCGCGTTGCCCTCGCGAAGCGAGCAGTATGTAAATTCTCAGCTAATTTCCTCGCCCGTCTACGCGACACACTCATTTCTTACAGCACGTGGCTTGTAATTATCAAGCAGGATATTTGATTTCCTTCACGCAAGTAAAGACACGCTCGCGTGCCATTTCCAGCGTCTTCTCAAAACGCACTACGTGTTTGCGCACACCGATGTGCCTCGGAGTACTGCAGCTTTCCATTTAGACGTCTTCGGAATTACGCGATTCAAAAGTATACGTCTGTCATTTTTATTTCACGTTTGCGCGCACGTTAATTCCACTGTATTATGATACGCGTCTAAATATGCGCGCACCTGTTTCATCGGATTTCATCGAGATGCGCGATGCATCAATTCAACACCGCGTATTTCGCGACGGCACGTCGATTTTAATTCGCGCATTGAGCGAGGCCATTCGTCCGATATGAGTAAATAATGGATCCACGCGGCTGTCCCGCGCTACTTATATGACATTTTGCGAAAGTTTCCAAACCGCCTGCTTCTGGCGGGAGTCGCGCAGAGAGGGCTTATATTATATCGCGATATCATAGTGCACACGCAGCCGGAGCAACAGGGGGGCGTATGAAAACGTGCGCGGGATGACTATATGTGCGTTTCTCGGATTTAATTTCGCGCTTCCATCCCGGCCAAAAATATATACGTATACACGGTCGCTCCACGTGTGTACGCAGGAGAAACACGACGTCGTGCCGTGTATAAGTGTGTACGTGCAACGAATTGCGCCGGAAAGCGAGAGACCGGTCAGCGCAATAGGCATTATTTCCGGCCGTTGTTTTTTTTCGTGCTCACCGCCGAATACAACCGACAAGAAAAAAGAGATGTACCTCTATGTACGATAGATTATAATCCAAGGATCACGCAGCGCGACGTGACATATTGCGACCAGCGAAATAAAAGTTTCGGTTATCAGTCGCGCCGGAAGCTAAACTTGGCGTAATTCCGCAACGTTGGTTGTACTCGGCATACATAGCTGATTCCTTTATTAACGCTTTAAAGCTCAATGGAGCGGCAACATATATCCAGGCTTAATGTACCTGTGGCCATCGAATGCCCTCTTTCCCTTGAAATTCCTGCGGAGACTGCTCGACCGAATAATGGAAGTTGATTAATACGTGATAGAGTTTTCCATGGATTACGAAACACCTCATAAATTCGGAATCGTTTCATTGATAATATCGTACATGCGGGATATGTCGAGATAATAGGATCGGAAAATAGGGATCCAACTTTCTGAGGAAAAAAAGATCGATCCTTTATTATTCGGTTTAATGGAACAAGTCATTAACTTTCGTACAATTCAAATGAGCCTGTTATATGCCTTATCAGAATTTTTAATATAAAAGCTTATATTCTGAAAAAAAGAAAAAAACAAATCATATCGAAAAGAGAACGCGATTGTCTTTTTATTTTATTTTTTGCGAAGGAAGTGATAAATTTCGCGCGTGCCCTATCTTCGAGAAATATGTCTCACTTGGGAGATTTCTATACTTACGAAACACTCTCTTGGGAGATACCCGTTTTCGCAGTGCTTTGTTTCACGACGAACTAAAAAGAAGCGCACCAATCATGCCGCAAGAAACTTCGGGATGTGACATTTCCCGATGACTGCTGTTTTTCCTTTATCCGACATGCGATAAAACATCCATAAACAAGACTGACCATTTTTTTTTATTCTATTTCTTATCTATTTTCTATATTTGATATTTGTTATATTTATTAAATATAACAAATATCAAATATAGTGCAATTTTAAACTCGTGCGTATTTCAAAGTGTGCCAGATTGATTTTTTTATTTTAACATGAAAAACTTTCCTTGGCCACACAGGAGAGAAACCTCTCATTGACTATTGACGGCAATTTCATTGAAACTTCTCACTCGAAAAAGATAGAATTAAAAAAAGAAACTAAAATTGATTGCATGGTACGCATTTTGTAAATTAAAACCTGAATTGCATTCGGGTACTTATAAGTACGTACGCCGTGGGTCCGTATGTGCGCGTGCATGGTAGAATATTCTGGGTAGCTTGAATGAAATTGGATCCGCCCGGGCGAACCCGGAGAACGAAGAGAAGGAAGGTTCGCTAAGATTCTTCGGCAGAAGCGAAGAAGAAAGATGGTTTCGTTCGAACGAATAATCAGGAGGAACCTCCGGTAATCATTTCGTGCCAATCGAGTAGTTTCCTCGTGCAATCTCGGCCCTGGTGCACCTACGTGGCTTCTCCCTCTAAATCCGCGCACGTGATGCATCCGACTAACGACCCTCTCGGGGAGCCAAAACGTGTCTCTCGAATTAAGCACCCGGCACTGGATAGATCGAGAAGGAACCCCGTAGGAATTATTTCTGTGCAATAAACGAATCGACGATCCGCGCGGGGCGGAACTTGCGAGAAAAGTTGCCTCGATGCGTAAGACGAAAAAATATTACGGGATTGAACGTGCCCGCGAGAATTTAGTCTGAATGCTGTCATATATCTAAATAAAAGCAGAGCACTGCTACTATAAATTTTATTTACTGTCTTTGTTTAGTAAGACAAATAACTTTGAGGTTGCCTAAAGAACGTGGAATAAATAGCTGAATACATTTTATGATATTATCTACGTGGAAGATTTAGAAAGATATTACCCTGGTTTCCCTTTATAGCATCTTTACAGCACCTAACATTTATAATCATATAATCAAATGGTAAAAGGTCAGAAGAAATATTTCTCAGAAGTATTTGCAAGTGTTTATTTATTACATTTGTACCGATCACTTTTACCACACATTATGTGGCTACCTTGTCCATTAAGAATTATTAGCGCGACGTTGACTGAGCGATTGTCTGTTTTACTTTTCACTCTAGCACGTAACAATTGTTCTATTTCGACGCGTTGTGTTCGCGTCAAGCATTCGTTTTGCCGAGCGCCAAGTTTCATTCCGGGCGAACTGTCCCATCATTACACGTCAGCGAGTCAAAGAACGGAGGAGCTCGATCGAGGGGCCCGGCCGGGGCAATAGAAAAGCGGGGAAGGTATTGCCAAAGTTCGACGAGCTACCCCGTCCACCCATTAGCGTGTCAGTCATTCCGGTCGTATAATTAAATTCCGTGCGCCAATGTCGTAGCGCGGAGCCCCACACTCCGCGAACACAAGTCTTTTTTTGAAGAATGCCGCATCCGTTTCCCTCCCTCTTTCTTCCTCCTTGCTTGATTCCTCGAAATCAGCTTGGCGCGTTCTGTGGACGGTATCAATATTTTCCCTTGGAAAAATGTCGGGTCAGCTCCCGGGAGACGCGGGGAGTTGGGAGGCCAAGTTGCGCGGAGGGTGATATTCTTCCGGAGGGTCTCCTTGACATCGATTCTATCCATTTCCACGTTTTCCCGCGTTTCTTACCGCCCTGCAGTCTCATTTTCAATTTATCCCTGGCGCCTTTTATCGCATTTTTCTCCCACCCCGTATCAAAGGGTCCGGCGCGGCGGCGAATGGACTCGCGCGAGTACAACAGATAAAACGAAAGTTTGTATCGCCGCGGGGCCGCTCGCTTAGGTTGGGGAAGGGTCCGGAGAGAGAAGGGGACTGATTAATGGACTTCTTGCTGAAGGCGGATGTATATAACCGGTGAGAAAAAAAAAATTAGTCGAGAGGAGGCCGGTGGCTCCGAGGAGAAAGCTACACTGCTCTATAGCTGGTCGATTAATTGGAGTTGTTAGACGCCGTAATCATTTGGTTGCTGTTGTTTAATTGTTTCGAGATGACTCGCGCGGCAGTTATCTCTTCTTGCATTATTATCCTGTAGGATTGACTTATCAATATCTATTTTTAAAAATGATATTTTTCAATCTAGCAAACTTTTATGTACTACTTCAAATATAAATTAATGGCTGATAAATCTACGAATACATGTAGCACCAATATCATCACGTGCTATAGCCATTTTTTCTAATTTTCCCTTTCTATGATTGTTACAGAACGATACTATGGGATTTTCCACCGCTGCACGAAAAGGATCGTTGACACACAGAAATAAACTCCGAAAATTGTTTCGTGTAAGAAACACTGCGCCTGTACATCGTTCCTAATTGACAGATAGAGGTAGGAGCCAGCGGCGGGGAGTAACTAGAAGCGGGAATGAGAAGAGGGTCGGGCGGAAGACACGAAGCAGTGTTCGAAATTTACGAGTGAGTCGGTTTGCTTGCACGTCGTGGGGTCCAAGATGGTGTCTAGGGGCGGTCGTGCGCCGTAACAAATGGTTCAACCGTGAACCCGCTCGCCGTGCAACGACACCGGAAACAGGCGGCGAGCGACCGAGCGAGTGAACGAATAGGGAGAGGGCCGCAAGAATTCGCGAGGACACGGATGTGAAGTTTGCCCCGGCCATCTCTCGCGTGGCGAATTGTTCCGAGGCACGAAAGCCGAACGGCGGAGCTCGTTTACAACGAAATTGTCCGGAGACAAGATGATTCTGAAACGTCGACGATGAGACGGCATACGTTTCGCGACGATCGTCCCGTGAGAGAACGCGTTGCGATTTCCTAACACGCGTTCGCGGACCTAGGGATGACGAGGTGTCGCGCGTCTCGCCGTTGAAATCTCGATGACAGTTCATCCCGCGTTCATGGTAACCCGGCTAGATGGGTTAAAGAATCGCGGCTCGCGATTGACGGCACGGTCTCGTGCTGCTTGCAAAATGGCCATCATCCCGCGTTCTCGAAAGTGCAACAAGTGGTGCCTACATTCTCAATGCTGAGACATCATCGATGTTACTCGACAGACGGACGAGGGGATTTGATCCGGGGCCGATCAGGTTCGCGACCGGTTGGATCGAGAGTCTCGAACAGGAGGACCGCCGTTGTTTCCTAGAACGTACGCGATGCCAGTGGGATTAAGCGCGTCTAATGAACTTTAAATCCGTTTCGCCCGTCTCAATTACGATTGTCTCGAAATTTCTTCGTCAGGATTTCCTTCGTCGGTCTAAGTAGATTTACCTCCACCGGGGGAAAACATTCGATCAACGCACCGAGAGTCGAGAGGTCCCGATCCGATGCTGTTCGTTAACTTCGTCAAAAGGTGCTTCGTTGATCGTGGGATCGAATGGTTATAAGCGACGAGTAACCTGATTCCAACCTCTGGCTTCCCTCATACTCGAGTACTTGCATTTATCAATATCGACATTCCTTAAGAAGATACGTAGAAACTAAGAAAACGTTAATTTATACAATGATTTGTCCAGAATGAGGAAAAATCTAGTGTTATAAATTGATATACATATTAATGTTCGTTGAAACGTAGCACGATTCAATGTTGCATGTTAACGCTGAAAGAAAGACTGCAAACGCGAGTACATGGCGACGAAGGTGCTCTATGCTGTGTAGACGAAAGAATGATCCCCGCTCGCCGGGGATCATCGACGATTCTTGGAGCTGCTACCTGACCTCTCGTCGGCAGATCCGTTGACTGTAACGTAGCAACACCGTTCGCACGCCGCGGGCAGACACGTCCCGTGAGTCGCTCGAGGACGGAGACTTCGAGATAATCCACGTCAAGGCGTTGTCGCATCCGCAGAGACGTCGTCGAATTAGACGATGGTGCTGAGGATATCCGCAAACGAAGCTGGCGTTCCTCTACTAGGCGCCGTCGGTCCGCGCTACGTCGTCAAGCAGGCGACGGTGAAGCGCTGCGTCTTGGCGCTACTGCTCGTCTCCCTCGGCAGTATATTCTACTACACTCACTACATCATCAGCAGTGGACCGCTATCCAGGTAAGTCCGAACAACGTATTTGAGCAATTTTGTCTCTAGAACAGGAGCGTTAACGTTAATGCCTCGCGTCCCGCAACCAAGGAGAGATTTTATTTCCACATCATTTTCTAAATCTTAAATGTGTTCGTGAAGCTAGCAGTGACATTTTATTAACTTTTAAAAAACTGTTAAGTGTCAGCACCTTTCAACTAGTTTTACAGTTCTTGGTAAACATTAAATAAAAGTTCTGCATTTTTAGTACCAAAAAATTGAAAATGAAAAATATACTAATTTTACGTTCCAATACGGCACACTCTTTGTTAAAAGTTCTCGTTAATTCTGATTTCTCGTTAGGCTAATTTCATAGTTATATAGTATTTCGAGATAAATTTTAACAATTAACAATTTTGTAGAGTTTTGAATATTCATAGCAGCACCACAGGCGGAAATGTGTCATGCAGACAATTTTCGGCATTTCTGGCAGTAGTTCTGGCTTGTTCAACTTGAGTTGTATGCGGTTGAATTATTTTCAAAAGTTTTTTCTGCCTTATTTACGTTTTTTAAACAATTTTTATTTTTATCTGCCGCCAGCATGACACTCGGCGGAAATGTAACAATTTTCGGCACTTTTGAAGGTAGTTCCGACTTGTTCAACTCGAGATTTATGTTGAATTATTTTCAAAGAACTGATCGATTTCTAAAGTAAGGATATTAACTTATCTCAGCACAAGCTTAGTCACGCTTCTCACTATATCTGAGGCTTGTATAGCATCGCTGTTACTGTCGAGTTAATAAAACGTGCCAGCTTTATACATCTTAAATCTACATTCTGAAACAGTGGAAATTAATATTTATCGATTATATTACATGAAATATCCCATAGCTTTTCATAGCACATCCTTTTTATTTTTTAATGATACAGATTTGTTTAAGATGATTTGAATGATCTGGATGGATTAAGTAGTTCGGAAATAACCTCTTCAATTCTGACCTCAAAAAAAACTCTGTCCGCTTGAGAATATTTATGGTATTCGCGTAAACAGAATAATGCCTAATTAGCACAAGATTTTTACGCGCAGCATCTGCCGCTGACGAAACTTTCACAAACTCTTTTTGCCCAATAATCCGACGTGTTCATAGAAAAACGCTTGTACAACTTTTCCGGATCGTTGACTTTCGCCCGTCTTGGTCAAGAATAATCGTAAGAATATAAAATGAAGAGTGCCAACTTTGCACATTGCTACGTAGTAGAATTGCGTAACTTCGAAATACGTGTAATTTCATAACAGCGCTGCAATAATAGCATGTAAATGCGACGGAAAATACACTGTTAAAGACCGCGAAAGCGAGTTTACAAGGGGCGATTAGAATTGAATGGCAAGAGACGAGTCGTTTGACGATAGGTGAAGTATAATGGCGACACTTTTAATTACTTCGTATGCAATCAAGCGAGGCAAAGCAGACCAATTAGAGCCGCGAATTGGCTGACCGTCGCGCCGGCCAGTTCGTAACTCTGAAATTGCGTGGTCGCGTGCAACGTCACTACGGGGATCTTCCAGCAGAAATCTCGCGCGTCGTAGACAATTTACATTGACGTCTTTTTTTTCACGTGCCAACGATGCGAAAAAGCGGAGTCACTTTAAACGAACGCGATTGGCAATTAATCCGCAGGAAATATCTTATCGCTGAGATACGTTATAATAAATTATAACGCGTCTCTTATGAGTTATAATTGTAAAATCAATAATCTTTATTGATATCAGCAACTGAATTCCTCTATTTGAAATAATGGTTTGTTACTGACCATCTCATTAGGGAAACGGGGCAACGATCTCGTGAGATAATACCATCGAAATAATTAAGGAAATAGTAATGATACATAGATATCGATAATGGAACATCAAATCTTATGATCTCGATAATAGTCTCGATAATTGCAAGCCATTTTTATCGGATTCGGAGTCACGAAAAGTATTAACGCGACAGATAATAGACAGAAAAGAAGGGAGCGTGTATAATTTTTTCATAATTTCGCATGAAGATAATCGAGAAGATAATGAATGTAGTATTATAACATCAGCAGAAATTCTATGGAAAGCAATTTTTATTGATGCGATAGCAAATATCGGTA
The DNA here is from genome assembly GCA_003595255.1 of Solenopsis fugax. NCBI lineage: Eukaryota > Metazoa > Arthropoda > Insecta > Hymenoptera > Formicidae > Solenopsis > Solenopsis fugax. The sequence goes on along the minus strand of QKQZ01024492.1, from coordinate 8,548 downwards.
GTATCAAATCGCGTTGATCTAACTTCGCGGTAACGTATTTCCATGTTCCGTAGTAATAAAATATTTTTGTCACGCAGCCGACACACCGTCCATTATACATAAATATACGTGCGATTGTTATCAAGAAAATCGCATACAGGCAAAAAATCATACTAATTATTTTTGATAATCAGAATAAGAGACGCATTAAAAATTATCATTGACTATGCCGCAGGATGTTTCATATCTCTAATTACGTGTTGCGTGCCGCATAATACAGCCTGAAATGTTGAGTTAATCATTATTAACGAAAATGATATCTTTACTTAACATTTTTCTTTCTTCTGCGGCAGAAAATTTTCCTCGGCTCTCTAATTTTATTGGAAAACAACGTTAGAAATTTTGAATGCTTTTTTAAAGTTGAGCACAGCGTCCTTTGATCATTCACTTGGCAAACGAACAGTGCGCAAACGGAGATAGTCGCGAATTTTAGCGAGCGCGGATCTCTTCTACATTGTAAACTATCCGAGAACTCGTATGGAGGCCTTCGTAGGAAGCACGAACAACCCGCGCAAAGGCGAAATAGTTTGTGGACTCAGCGAATTGGCAGGTACCTCCGGTCTTAGAGACGATCCTATTTAAATGTACGAGCGCAAGTATATCTATGTGCATGCGAGTGTACATATATATATATATATATAAAGGTCATGTATATGTTTCCTTAATATAACTGGCTCAATTCCAGTTTTCTTCGATATCCTGCAGTCCTGTAGAATTGCCTGACTACGATGCCCGTCAGGCAGAGAAGTAAATTCACAGTTAATTAGAGAGGAGACGAACAACCTCACGATCTGAGACGCGCGCTCCATACTCTGGTTCCACTATTCTATTCAGTCCCTCTCCACAATAGTGAGACGATATGCAAGTGCAGCGTCCGCGGTATTTGTTGAAAAATATACGATAATAACATCGCACATAGCGGAGCGCTTCCGAAATGTAGTACCTGAAACGAAACGTGTCGCGTGAGCGTCATGCGCCTGATATTTCCAAAGGTGCGGAAATTATATCGTGGCCAATGTTTTAGCCATTACGTACACGCGAAGTTTCGCATTTTTCTCGCACGACAATCGGAGCAATTAAAGTATAATTTCCCCCTCCCGCGCGCGCGCGCGCGCTACTCGACCGGTCTCGTTGAGTGAGAGCTTAACAAGTTTTCTTCGACACGTAGCCGACGAGATTGTTCTGAAAATCGATCTCCTTCCGAAATATCGCTTGCGTCAAGGGAACAAGTTCGGGATATATTTTTCATTCGGTAGTATCGCCGAATTGCAAACAGCTGCATGTGCGCATGTTTACATGACCGCGAAACTCTTTCCCGACGACATATGATAATTTACTTCACTGCAATACTAAGAGGAGATATCTGTCATAAAATATTCGTTATAATTCTGCAACACGTGCTTCATATTGGAGACGACCGGTGGATCGAGATATATGACTTGTTCCTATGATACGATACTGTACCTAGAGACCAAGAGACCGGAGCATAAATCCTCGTACACGCACTCGCATCGAGTTAGTTGATAATGCTGTGATCTTACGCGAATCAATCTTAATGGATAAGCCGCGACACTATGGAATTCTGTAGCCGATCACAGTATGCGAGAATCCACTCCTATCGTCAATCATAGAGTTTAATACACACTAGTACCTGGACATTGACATGTAATATCACATCAATGCTGGCAGCTTCATAACCATCTATATCTAATCCGGACTGAACAATCCCGTTGGTAAATGTATGACGATAGCTTGGAAACTGTATTACGAGTCATTGCATCTCGGTATTTATAATTGCACTGCCAATTTAGATAAGACAAGACGGACTACGTGCGATTTATCGAGGTCCGAAACTACTTGGATTGATCATCTAATCAAGTTCAGTTGAACCTCATCCATTCACGTTAAATCCATGTAAACTGGATTGTTTATTTATCATCTCGAATCTGCCATCTTTCCAACTATTCAAATAAATTTTCAGAAAATTGCAATTAGAACTTTTTTTATACCAAATAAATATGTTTATTCACTGAGAAAAAAATATATTTAAATACTTGCAATGAAATATTTATTTACGATGCATAAATATTTATTCAATAAAAAAATAATAGTTAAATTACTTTAGTGATTCTTGTACACAGAAAAAAAATTAGTATCAAATCAACAATTCATTGTTTCATATATAAGCAAGAATATAAAATTTCCTTGGAAGTATTTATAATCTCAAAGAGACATAATTTGCTAACATAAAAAAATTTCGTTTCTTCATGTAAGCAAATTATGTCTGATCAAGATTATCAAATTCTTCCAAGAAGATTTTCTATTCTTGCTTATACATGAAACAATCAATTGTTGATTTGATACTCATTTTTGTCTGTGTACTAAACAAATATTTATTAAAATTTAGTAATTGTTTCTCTCAGTGTTGAAAAGATCTCTCAGATGTATAGTATGTCCGTACAAGGGCATTGTTATAGAACAATAAATTATAATTGTATTTCTCTATTTCGGTATTTTATATAAAAATATATAGCTAGCTTTTATGTAACGAATATTTTTAGCGACATTCTCAAAGGGCGTCAGTCAGCGACGTCGCTCCTGTAGTAAAATGCATTATCGCGATGGCAGTAACAAATTAGCGGAATCCACGGACGCACAACGTGGCAATTTTAGATCGCTCGTAGGATTCTGCTTCGTCGCGTCGCGATAGTGTCAGCTGTCGCGGCGTCTGCAGCTATGCATCGCCGTTTTTGTGCGCGGGCGCGCTATCGCGCGATAAATCGTTGTTTTACATTTTGGACAGTGACGCGTAAACGCTATTTAAAGTAGGATGCCGGGACACAAAGGCAGCGGCAGGAAATTTATCGTTAACGGTGTCGTGGCTCATTTTTTTTTTTTTCTTTTTAGCGCCTCGCGTCGCGCAAGTCTTCCCCGCGAGAGAGCCGTGAAATAATATCTCTCGGACTTCCGTCGGTTGCACCGCTGACAAAAAGTACATTCATCTCCGTTGAATAATTCTTTCGCCATTAATCTAAGAAATCGCGATTACGCTGTCATCGCGATGTTCTCAGTGTACACGTGTCAACAGTGGATGGAGAAAATTGCTCGCAACGATACTGTCGCGAAAAACCATCTCCTGTTAAACGCGAGCGCGTATAAACATCCCGAGTAAAGGCGGAAGCGCAACGAGATACGAAGTGCGACTTCATCTTTCTCTCTTCCTCTGTCTCTAGTAAGACGAGAAGCAATCGCTCGATCTATCTCGTGGCACAAACGTACGGTGCACCGAAGAAAGAGAGAGGCGCATTCCCTGTCGTGGGACGTGAAATGCGACCGGATGTTTGTCGCACGCCCAATCAGCGTCAATTCAAGCTTCTCCTCTCCTGGCTGGCCTTACGTCGGCGCTAAGCTTCCCACACGCACGTACGCAGTTCCTTCCTATCACTAGCCACGCGCCTTTTGCATGATGCATCCTGTTCTTGAACCTCGCCCGGGAACCGCGCCCATAAAAATCGTCGAGCGCGATAAAGCTTCCTTATCCGCACATATTGAGCTCTATATATCTAATCCTTTAAGAAGAAATAGAATATGCATGCATACATCTTCATATATTTACGTTAAACTGGAATAATTAGTCGGTTTTAACGTCAAAGAATATTTTTACAAGCTTATATTTTCTTATATTAGCTTATAAAATATGTAAAATTATCGAATCACTGCACTGAGAGAAATCGTTTGGTAATATAGTGATCAAATGAATTTTATAGTTACTGGTACCAAAAACTTTGTTGTATTTAACAAAAAAACCAAAAACTTTTTGTAATTTGTTAATAAGTATAAAGCAAAAGTATAAAGTAATTATTTGGTTAAGACTACAAATTGTTTGGTCAAAACAATTATATATTTAGTAACTATCACTATAAAATTGGAGATATTCGACCGTTAATGTAATACATACAAATTGAAATAAGGATGCCTTCTACGGTCAAGCTGGATCTTAGTGCTTTTTATAAATTTTACTTGTGTGATTTTTATATACCTTTTTTCAAATTCAACCGACCTACTTTACAGTTTTTTCACGGGGGATAAGGGGTTTAACATCAAGATGCAAGTTAGCATCGTTAATTATTAAATTATTTCTAATTTAATAAATGTNACGCCTTGTACGGTCAAGCTGGATCTTAGTGCTTTTTATAAATTTTACTTGTGTGATTTTTATATACCTTTTTTCAAATTCAACCGACCTACTTTACAGTTTTTTCACGGGGGATAAGGGGTTTAACATCAAGATGCAAGTTAGCATCGTTAATTATTAAATTATTTCTAATTTAATAAATGTGATATTACCTGTTCATGTTCAACTTATAGCTGCGTTATGACCGGAAAAGTAATTCGGCGCGTAGTCGGTTGAATTTGAAAAAAGGTATATAAAAATCACACAAGTAAAATTTATAAAAAGCACTAAGATCCAGCTTGACCGTAGAAGGCGTTCTTATTTCAATTTGTATGTATCACTATAAAATTTATTTGATCACTAATCAACTAAACTTTGGTTGATTTTACAAAACATTTCTCTCAATGTAGTATTTATTCTTTTTATTTCTCTTTTAATTTTTAATAAGTTTTGTAAAATTGAAGAGTATAGACATAAGATCGTAGAGTATTTTTTTTACATTTTATTAATACTTGATTATCTTCATAATATAAAAATAAATCGTTTTATTGGCGACAACATTTATTGACATCTTTTATAAATCTTAAAGAAGATTTATACACGTATCGAAGTTTTATCATTACAACGAATTTTCTGACATCCGCGTAAATGTTAATTTAATTTCTGAACTTACGACGCCGCAAATTACAAGCAGACTTATAGTCCGGCTTACAATCTGAAATTAACTAATTAAATTGCGAGCGCCGCGAGAGCTCTACCGACGTGGCGACCAGTATCGCGAGTATCAGGAATAGAGTTTGTTCAACGTAGCGATGCATTATTCATCACGTTTATTCGCCTGCGGAGTTTCGATTATTTTTAACAATTATCTTCTCGAAGTACTAGTAATTGAATCATGAAAACTTCAGTCGCAAATTTCTCCGAGAGTCTCTTACGAAATTTATTCCGACATTAACTTAAACTTCAACACTAGCTCTTGCTTAATTACAGACCTTCTAATAATTAATTTTTCCGCATACAGATTATCATATAAGAAATGAATTGTTTACCGTTCGCAATCATACAACTAACGAAAGTAGTTTGTCTTTATTAAGAAAGGGAAACACTAAACATTTGCTCCGTTAAATATTTCAGCATGTTGAATATTTCAAGTATTGAGCGTTTACATTTTGCATTTTAGAAATGAATCACCGATGCAATTAGAAATTTCTCAATATTTTTGTTGATTGAACGTACGACTCGTGTGTACCGGGGGAAAACAATTTCGAATGGAAATTGCGAAATGGTGGTATCAGCAAGGATTACCGGATAGCTGAAAGTTTAAAGAGGCAGAGACGGTATACTGGCCGAACAAACATAATTTTCGACGTATCCCGATTTTGATGCTTGTTCTCCCAACAGAGCAATATATCACGAAAGAAAGTAATATATGGTACGGACTTCGTCTCCGCGAAGGATAATCGCAAAGGACGACGACAACGCAGAAGTATCTTTTGCTTTATCGACTTCCGGGACCGTCAGGGAGTGGTCGACGGAAGTCACATTATATATTTACTCTTACGACAATTCAGCCATCGGATTTAAACTATCCTTGCGAGTTTTCTAAAAATTGACTTTTTTCTTAATTTCAAGAGTGATCTCAAAAATAGCCCGCTTTTAGTCCCACGATTTTCGAACTGAGTCATGTGCCAAATGATCTCTTATGATGAGACATCAATCACACAAAATTTTCAAAATGAGGCGATTATTGATTTAAAAGATATGAGGAATCAAAGTAGTAAAAGTTTATTAAAGCCCATTTAAAAAATCTGACTTCAAATTCGTTGTCTGCAGCCAGCAAACCTCTGAGTACAGAGTTTTAAATTATCAGACAATAAATATTCGTACTTCAAAACATATGAGTTGACGCTTTAATGAACTTTGACTTCTTTAATTCCCCAAATTTTTTAAACGAATACTCGCCTCAATGTGAAAATTTTTTGTGATTGATGTCTCATCATAAATCGCCGGACCAAAACGAGCGATAAAAAACCACCGATTTTGTAGTCACTCTTTTTGTTCCTATTATTTTAATAATAAATAATATTTCTTGTAATTATATTTAATATCTATCAATCATAACATATCTCGAGAAGTGAAATGCGCTAAGTGTATCGAAGCAAAGTAGACGGATTCCTTTTTCATTCGCGTATTTTTTCCTTCTTCACGAGCCTTTTTACTGCACTCCGGTAACTTCCTATTTCCACGCACGACTGCACCCTAACCCGTTTTAGGCTCTCGTTCGTCGTCGTACGAAATTCCGGCACGGCGACATTTCGCAGACGGCATCGGGCGGTAATTGCCGGCGTGCCGACAAAAAAAAAAGGCGAAAAGAAAGAAGCGCGTGCCGCATAGACCGTGGCGTAATTTCAGATCCTCCGCCGCGGTGCCTCTCACTTTTTATTCCCCCGCGCACTACTACGCCAATTTACGCCCGAGTCTCGCGTGTAGGTAGAGTACGTGCATCGTTCTCCGGTAAAGAGGAAAAGTAGGAAAAAGTAGGGTGGCTGCGGTCTCATTAGCGACGGCAACGGCCGAGCAAAAACTCGAGGAGCACTCGACCGAGAGCCGTCCGTCCGTTTAAAAGACGGAGGAGAGCCGCCATCGCCGCTGTACGGGGATTTAATCGGCTATCGTGAATACGCGCGTGCACACTAGACCGGCACACAGACACAGGGTAGGTAAAAAGCTCCGCAATTACGACGAGTTAAATGAGAAGCCGTGAGGCACCAGCATCGGTTCCGCTAGAGACCCTTCCACCCCTGCGCTAATCGCGATCCAGTCTAATCCGCGATCGCGAATGAAACGCGAACACGTTTGCATCACAATCCTTATTAAAGGCGTTTCATTTTCGAGATGCACCTACTTTGCTTTAATAAATGGAAATTATAGATCGTAAAGTGCAATTTGGAACGGAAATGGTGCACTAATTACAATGCGTTATTTTAATCGGTTTTATTTTGCATTCTGATTGCTTTGGCAAAAGGGTTGCTTTGATCAGATATCGCTGTTGGTAAATGGTAAATATCGCACCTGGACTATTGTCATGCGCAAACGTTTTCTTTTATTGAATAAAATTGCATTTTTACGATCGCGCTTTCCAGCGAATAAAATAGTGCTTTGATCAAAGTTACACCTGAGATCAAAGTGATCTCCAATTCACAATATTTTCTAGAATAACATACACTCGGCGTCGACAAGAAAACGCTTGACTCCTCGATTGGTCTCCCTAGAATGATATCGATTTCCTTCGTGACGAGATAACGAGAAAAATGATTCCTATCGAATTTTAATGAAACGGAACGGTGAAAAAAAAAAAAGAAAAAATCGCCGCCGCTTTTACGTAAACTTAATTAAGCGCGTTATCTCGTCGCAGTAACGAGCCGCAGATCTATTCACCACCAAATAATACGTGTCACGCGGCCGTATCGCAAATCGTCATGCATTCCGGTCTGGACCGTCGCTGCACAATGTGGTGTGCACATCCAGGCCATTAACATTGTCCTGTTGCTTTCGCGAGTGCGTGAGAAGCGACCCTAATTCTGTCAATCCTGAGGGCGGCCTCCGGTACGGGGAGGGAGAGGGGGGTAGCCACCGTTAGTGTGCCGGCGATGTTAACTCGTAATTCTCATCGATTCCGGTGTAAATATACCCGGGAGCATGTACATACCGGCCATGCAGGATTTCCGTTACGCGCTAGATATACCGCGGCGCGGCATGAATCGCGGAGGAACGGCCGGGCGTACAAAGGGGGATGAAACGTGCGTACGCGCGACAATCGAAACGCGAAATGCGGTACGCGGAGGGGGAGGGAGGCAGAAGGGAGGCAAACCGATAACTTCCCGCCCTCCCTCTCCCTCGCTCTTCCTCACCTACCCCCTTTGAAGAATTAATAGCTGCGAGTATCAGGGACTGCCATGCCGTCGATATCATTCGAGTCTCCGGTTCGCGAACGAAAAGTATCGGACACATGGTGCGCGTTGCCAGTGTCCACGTACGACNTTTTTTTTTTTTTTTTTACGCGGGACACGGAATTAGCGAACAGAGCTATACACGAGCTTTGATGCCGCCTGTCGCGAAAGAGAGAAACGAGTTTCCACTTTGGCGTAAGCGCGATTTCCCCTACATTTGTGGATGCGTTAAACATGACACGAGGATATTCTCGTCCATTGATTTTGAAATATAAAACTGTAGTGTGCGAACAGGTTTAATAACTACCCCAAAGTTTCATCTTTACACTGAGAGAAATGTTTGGTAAAATCAACCAAAGTTTGATTGAATAGTGATCAAATGAAT
>QKQZ01024490.1:0-27778 GCA_003595255.1 Solenopsis fugax | reverse complement strand
AATGGCTTATATACATCTTATTTGAATTTATTTTTTGCAAAGCAAAATTATATTTCTTTTATCAAAAATATTTTAAATTCATTTCTGATTGTTGCTTGTTTTAATTTCTTTAAAATTAAAATGAAAGACAACTCCGTTTACTCATACTAAATATAATTGAAATAGGCGCGAAAAAATTTCTATATATTTAAATGATAGAATTATAAAATTTATTTGGTAGATTAACGCCGAACACATTCCGAACGGAAGTTCAGATATAATGATTCGTTGCGTCACTCGAAAGGCAGTATTCCCCACAAAAATCATAACAGCGAACCATGGTAATTACTTTACGTCGCCGGTAGCCACGGGGCTGTTACATTTCCGTAAACTACAATTACTGCTAACTCAACAATGGATATGGCAAGATTTAGCCGAACCGCTTTTATGCAGCGGACCGTCAACTCGGCAATTACTACGCTTGGGTATACTTTTGAAAACAGCCATCTACTTAGTGAAAGTGAACGTGCAATCCTACCAATTTCTTCGTGTCACTTTCGCATCGCGGACATCCGGCAGGTCGTAATTTGTGCAACATGTATCTATTATATATATACGTGAAACACGTAGTAAAACACGAGGATAGGATGTCCAGGCGGACAATAGTCCGCGTTTAAACATTGCAGCGTATAGTTTATCGGGGGCCACTTATTATTATTGGTAACAACCTCGTTGTTAACGTCTCGCCGTGCGTAACCGACGCAGTCGCGAGTGGAAAACGAGGCGTGGAGTTTCAATATTTGCGTAAGTATATTTTACAATATATACGGAGGCCGCCTCACGCGCGTTTACTCGAACGTAACTCGAAGGCGCGTACCTTTTTCTCGCCCTGTTATGCGCCGCACGCTCGAAATCACTTCACATCTTTTAACGTACCGCGAGCGAATTTATGCGCGCATCCACTTTGGCGCCTACGTGCATACTGCAGACGAGCACACGGCGGACAGAAATACGAATACGTATTCAAGAAATCTCAGGCAGTTTCCACTGCAACCCGGGTAGGCGGGTATTACTTTGCTGTAAAATTTAAACGATACTTGAATAGCGTGGATAAAGTCTGTGGGGCGTTAATAATTCGTCAATGACACGTGAATGAACGTGACAACTATCATATTAGCAACGATTAAGAGAATAACTTCGCATTTTTCAAAACTCTAATTGTAATAATATATTTTAGTCGTGTAAAGCTCTAGTAAAGTGTTTTTCTTAATTACATGTTCCTAATTAAAGTATTTGTCTTAATTACGTTTTCAATATTGTTTTTTATATTATTACAATTTTATAATCTAATATCTAATATACACAGAAAAAAAGACTATCAAATCAACAATTCATTGTTTCATATATAAACAAGAATATAAAATCTTCTTGGATTTGATAATCTTGATCAGGCATAATTTGCTTACATGAAGAAACAAAATTTCTTTATGTTAGCAAATTATGTCTCTTTGAGATTATAAATACTTCCAAGGAGATTTTATATTCTTGCTTATACATGAATTGTTGATTTGATACTAATTTTTTTTCTGTGGAGATGTATATTAATATTTTGAAATCGTTGTGCATTTTTCATTTTGCTCGCTTTTATTTAAAGTAGAAGAAAATAATTAATTTTATATTAATTTTGATAAAATAAAACCAAACGTATGACACGACGTTTTGAAATTACCTTTATGCCTCTCTTCGATCTTCGATAAACCGAAATTGTTATATTTCTCTGAATTTCGAGACTGAACGCGATAATACGCAAACTTCAATATACACTGCCGTATTTTCCACCAAAAAAGCAAGCACGTTTTAAGACAAGATAAACCTTGCTATGACGCGAATAATGCTAAGGATAAAATAAGCATGAAGACAATTTCGCCGAAAGTCCAAGAGTCCTCTGTCCACGGATATAATCCTTTTTACGCCTATCGGCGAAGTTTCTCCTCGAATCGGCGATCTTACCACGCGAAGAGAAGCGTAAAGTGTGCGATTTACCGAGTGATATCACGAAACCTGCGCAGCTTTTTGCAGTCGTGATATAAGTGGCGAGGATTAAAGCTGCAGTTCGATTGCGCGCGTGCATATCGCGACTCTATTTCCCATTAATTTCATTCATTAATATTAGCTGCTGTTACCATGGCTAATTAAACACGCCTCTTGGAGCAAGTATCATATAAGTATCACTTATATAGTGATTGCGGGACCAACATACCGCGCCTTTGAAGTAAAGAAAATCAAAGTAAGTCTGGAGATTGTAACGATCGACAGGTCTCATAATTAAGTATCAGTGTTAATTATGTCCAATGTTAAATCAGCCTTCACTTGATATCGTAAACCGGCCCGATATCAAATTGGTTTTTATATTGAATAATTATCATAAATACACGTATCTTATTCTGAGCTATCCACGTTAAAAATTCTTTTTTACCCTCATACGTATATAAATCAAGATTAAGCTGATCGTTTATTACGAGATCGGGATGTTCATTTAGCATTAGATATTTTTAAATAAAGCGGACACGTAAGTCCGAACGTATCTTCGTATGAAATTAATCAGAATTTGAAACAATTTTAGTTACTTAATTAAATCTTACTTCTTAAACTGATAAATTATTTAATTATTGAAATCCGTGAAATTAGAGGTTTCTTCCTTGTGAACTGATTTTTTTCTCTTAGGCCGGTATTCATGGTCGATTTTTGTATCGAAACGATCTTAAGTAATGTCTTAAGATGCTAATAAGAGTCTCCGATTGGTGGATGATATCTTAAATATAAGAATCGACTATGAATACCGATCTTAGAAAGACAAATGTGAAGGAAGCTATTTAAGCAATCGTAAAACTTGGCTTATAAATATCTGTTTGAGCTTATTATCATTAATTAATTCTTGCTGTTATCATTAATTATAATAAGATTAATAGAGTACTCAATCCATTTAATCATTTTTCATCGTCTGCCTTGCAATGTCCATGTCGTATCAAGCATGTTGCAAATTGCGTCGAAGCCTTTTTAATTTCTCTAGCGCGGAAAAAATGTTAGAGGTGTTTGAACTACATCGTCCATCACTTTTATCGGAATGTGGAATATTTTCCGTAGAGGCCCGAGATGGGAAACCTGTCGTACGCTTTTCTGTGCACGAAGATGAGAGCGGAGGGATCGTAAATCGCGATGGCTGCTTCTGGGTGAATGGGGTATATGACAGCATTTGGTAGGAGAACGGCACAAGGGAAAGTCATGACAGAAAACAATCTTGATGGCATAAGCCACTTCAGTCTTCCGCTGGCCTACGAACTTAGCTTTTTCAAATAAAATAACTTTCTTACAAAAAATTGCATGAAAGCATTAATAATTTATACGTTTACTGCTAGTTTACCGAGGCGTAATATTAACGCAATGTTACTCTAATGATCTTTATATAAGATTATAACGCAACCAATGGATAAAAATAATTATTCTTATAATAATATTGTACATTAATACAGTGTATATAGTACACACAGTTATGTAATTATAATATTGTCTAATTAATCGCAAGAAGCATGCATTGAAACTTACAATTCGTCAACGATGAATGAAGTTCTCCAAGTCCTCCTTAGTATCTGAAATCATAAAAGAATATAATTTGTCTCAACAATAAATCAGTGAATTATATCACTACAATATAGATATTTACAAAAAATTCGACATGTAGATACGTTAATAATCGAAGTAAACGAATATAGTTTCCCTGTACGGAGACTGCCCGTGCCGGTCCTTTCAATAAGTCTTACAAACATGGTAATCGTCGGATCGAGGGCAATAAATCAGTCCGCGACAAATGGGAACATATTTATGGGCGACACTTTCTTTATGCTAATTCTACAAGTAAATCGCGCATTCGCCGTGATTCGCCGGTCTTTACCGACAGAAAGTGGCCATAGGTAAAGCGCACTATGCGGCAATATTGCGACAAGACGATAGGAGGTGACGTGGGAGAACGGGCATAGAAGAATGCGTAATTGTTTTGAAAGAGACCGAGCTTCGTCGTCGTCATCGCAGCCGCCGCCGCCGCCGCCGCCGCTGCTGCTGCTGCCGTCATCGTCGTCTTTCGTGTGGGATGTGTGAAAGGTGGCCTAGCCTGCCGACGCCGAGCATAAACGACGAGGACAGGTTTCGTTTCTTTCGCCGTCCACATATCCGCCATTCCGACCTCTCTTTTAACGCGATCCCGGCGCATGTACGAGCGCAGAAATCGCCAGTCCATAATGGATCACTGCACGAGCAATACGCGTAATTTTCGATTTATCTTGAAGCTAAAACCGACGATTAATCAGCGAACGTATTGGAAAATGGGAAATAAAAGAGTAAAAATATTATTTGATAAAAAAAATCTTGTTTGAAAAAATTTATACGATAATTTATATATAATGTGATTTATGTTCTAATGAAGTAACTCAAACTATTACATTTTTTAATATTACAAGTATATAATAAAACGAATTTTCATAAAATACTTTGACTTTTTTGCGAAAACTTTATACTTAATGTAAACATTTCGAGACTCGAATTAATTGATAGTTAAGTACGCTATTGAACTGAATAATCGATACGTTGATTTTATCACTAGTCGAAGCATTCCAGTGAAAATTTCATTCGCATGTATTTTCGGAAATCCTTTGTGATCAAAAGCGGAAAAGATTCTCTCATTAAAATTTCCTCGCATTCTTCCTTTAAGATGCGCTCAAAATCTACGAACTTTTCGCAGAGTTTCTATAACGTTCAAATTCTATGTCGAAATCGCGGAGATATTTGAGGAGGAATTAACCGCACGAGCATTCTTCGTCGGCGTGTTCGCTACGTCGGAGCCATTCAAAATTTTGAAACAAGATGTATCCGTTCGTGAGAGGCAGTCGAGTGGAGGCATCAACAATAGGGATTATCAGCATTGGCTGATCCGACTTCAGGTTGATATTGGTCTCTCAAGCCCCGACATATTGTAATCACGCGAATATATTGTGCTCGTGCAATGCACGTTCGTCTCCCAGCACCTCTCTCTCTCTCTCTCTCTCTCTTCTCGTGCTACACTATTCACCGATCCACCCCGGGCACCCTCTTTCGGTCTCTTTCTTCGCGTTCGTCCATTTCCCCCCAGCCTCTATCCCTGGCACGATCAATGCTCTCCTATCCTACCGATAACTCGATAATATTACACGCGAAAACCGCTTCCGACGTGCTCGCCCAGTCAGCGAGCCACTTGTGCGAGCAAATAACCAGTTATCGGAAAACCGATTTTATTTTCGAGGAGAAGCGGTGGTCCTGATTTTTTTTTTCGCTTATCCGCGCTATTCGACCCTCCTCCCCGTTCCATCTCTCGCTTTCTGGTCCTTTCTCTATTTTTTCCTTCAGTTTTGCTCTATATCTATGTACAGTGGAGAACAAAGATTGGTGCGATTAAGGTTGAACGACGCAATTCTCTTTCTAAACGTGGAAATTCACGATGTCTTTTTTGTCAATCCTTTGATTCCGTAACTATTTCCAAATGTACAAAATAAAAATTATATTGAACTTTTTCTCGACTATTGTATTGCGGTACAGCTAATATCTTTTAATACCATTTTTTATGAAAAATGTTTCTATTATATCATGTTCCTAATATATTAAATATATATTAAATACATCGGACAAATTACACCGGAGAATTTTTATTTATTTATTTTTTAGCACAATACTTTAAACTTTCTCATCTTTGATTTATGAATGTGAAATTCTACATGTTTTTCATACAGCCGCACTGTACAAATAAATTATTAGAGAAAGGGTATAAGAAAACAAATGAAAAAATTTTTTTAATTTATCTAGAAATTTTAATACGTGAACATCATATATTTATTTAACTCTTTTAAAAAGTATACTGTGATTATGTGTTTAAGGTTCTAAAAGAATCGATGGCAGAGAGGAACCAACAACTCTCTGAATTGAAGAATCTTTTCGGTTATTTAGAAGAACATCGTTCTTTAAAGGATTACGACGGTTTGAAGACATCACGGTGAGTCTGCACAATATGTTTTATATGATATACACGCCATTAATATGAAAATATTTATCAATGCTATAACAAACTTAGTGTAATATGAAAGAAACATATGGTAATTAAACACGCGAAATGGAAAAAATAAATTTGTTTCTCAGCATGAGCAAAATTTAATTTAATCGTTGGTATATCTTGCACACTAAATTATGTGTCATTTATTTTTGATTATAATAATTAATTCTTTCAATCAAAATAATTTATTTCATAGTACATAAAACATTTAAAGAAACTTATAACCCATTTGCATTACATTTATACCACATTCATATTTTTTTTTATCGCCAAGATATATATGTACGTGTGTAATTTTGTAAAAACCGACGCGGTTATCCGCGGATCAAAACGACAACGACATAGAAAGGAAAGAATCAATCGTACCAATTGAAGATTGATTATGTCGGCGTGTATCGACGACCGAGATTTAGCGCGGCAATACAATTTCTTTGTCGTCTTCACTTTGTAGCAGGACTTTTGCGCCTCTCCATCTTCAGCGCATCCTGAATCAGTCCTTTCTCCTTCGATACCGGATCTACTACAGGTTTCGCGACAAAACGACCCAAGCGTTTGAACAAGTTTGCTGCAAGATTGATCTCAGATCTTTTTTGCCGCATCAGTCTTTTTGTGATATGTTATTGCTTTTTTCCAGAATCTTAATACCTCAAATTTATGATATAATTAATTTTAGATCTGAATATCTTAGAATAATCTCTAAAAATTGTTAATCTCGATGTTGACGAGAAAATCCATAAATACTAATGTTAAAAATAGTCTATAAAAAGTAAAATTAAATGACTGTAAACTAACATTTTTAAACTTACGCTCATTAATCATTTATAATCCCATGTTTCAAAAAATATAGTTATTATGAAATGACAAATTTGGAGATTATACAAAGGCCCAATTAGATTCAAGATCGCTGATCGCTGACTTGCAATTAATATTAATTAATTTTACTCACGTATATCGTTTAATCAGGCCCGTCTCCTGGGGAAGATATCGTAAACTTATTTCCGGCAACGGTATAATACTATTATATGTGAAATGCGATTGATTATCTGAGGCTTGAAAGTATATATAGTGTTTAAGCGTATCTGATATTTACATAGAACAATACAGATCATCGATAACTAAGCTGTTGACGATAAAAAGTTCTTAAAAAATTACGACCTAAATCATATGATTCTTATCATATCTTAATATTTCGTTGTCTAATATTTCGTGAGATAGCTATACGAAAATTTTGAGGAGAATTTTCTTCTAATTCTGTTCGATCGAAATTTTGATGATATAAACACAATAAATAAATTATAATATTGTCAAGTAAGATAAAGAATACTTCGATAGAAAAAGAATCCAAATAAAAATATAATGAATTTTGGCTTATATTAATATGACGATTATTTTGTTAATAACTTAAAATGTCAATATAATAGTTTTATGTAACAAATTTTACAAAAAAATAGTTTGTAATAACGTAAAAATATAGTTTAAAAACCATGCTTTTAGAGTTTAAAATAATTTAAATAATAAAAGAAATAAAAACATTGAACGTTGAACATTGATGTGTTTTTCATGAATATGAAAAATCACTGAGAATATTTGGAGTGAAATTCTGTTAGTTGTCAAGACTCGGTTGCTTTAAATAAAATATTCTAAACCAGTAAAATATTAGTAATTTACATTCTCTCGGTTGTGTCTTTGCAACTGTAGAAATTTTGCTTAAGCATACGTACGTATCTGCTTAAACTGACTTGATTATACTTCTGTCATGCGAAAGTTATAACTACGATACATTTACAACTATACACGTCCGGAATGTCTTTACTAGCATAGAACCGATTATGACCTGCAAGATTTTGCGATAAGAACAATAGAGTTATAAAGTTGTCAAGCTGAATATCACGATATTATACTGAGATATAACGTAAATGCAGTAGATTTAGCAAAGAATTTTACAATGTATTATATCATTGGCTTTATCATAAACATTAAAATTTCATAAACTTTTTGCTGCTAATGAAAGTATCTTGATACTCTAGCATATACATTTAATTTTCTTGTCCTTAGTAAATTTATAAAAGAACTTGAAATATAAGTATATAAAGCCTTAAATATGTATAAAATATGAAAATTGCTAATTTAAACACTACAACAACGGTATTCAATTTTGTTATATAAATATGCCGTACGGTATTAACTTGGCTATTTATAAACGAAAATAACTTTGGCTGGCGATTTTAATCGCGTCGACTTTTGCGGTATAGGTACGCAACAAAAATTATTCACAGGGTCATGCAATTTAAACGCATACGTGCACGTATGCCCTCGCCGTCGATAACGTTTTCGACGTCAGCCACGTCAACTCGTTTCTCTCGAACGTGCGCATAAATCCCTTTATGAGCGTCGTGTCACGAATTCACGGCTTGTCGCCGATTTTATTGCATGGCAGATTGCTCGACGTAGTCGCGGCTTTTACGCCGCTGGATAGAAGTATCGAAACTTCCGGCATTCCGTCTGACGATGCGCGGGAGAGAGGCCCCGAGCGCAAGGTGCATACGCACGGCGTGTCGAACGTGCGGCGTGTGCGCCAGACGCATAGATGCGGTATAAATGCATATCTCCGTAATGTACGGACCGTCTCGAATTTAGCCTGTCGAAGCGCGTGACGATGTTCTTTTAACGGGTTGAGTGGCTATATGTTATAAAGTCGATATTTCCGTACTGATAGGATGCTTACGCGCACGACTTTACAGGATGCTTTGGCCCCCTTTACGTAAACCTTTATGTGTTATCCAAGATTTGTTAAATCTTTGGTAAATATCTTGATATAAAATAAAATAATATTGTAAATAAATTATTTTTAAAGAAGCCGAAGTCCGAAGGAAATAAAGATTTATTGAAAACACGTTACAGGATCAACTGTACATTGAGAAAAAAAATTTGGAAACACTAAAGTATTTAGTCCTATTTAGTTCAACTAAACATTGGATTGATTCGACAATTATTTAGTTGCACAAAAAAGTTACACTGAAAAAAAAGACTAGTTATAACTACCAAATGTATAGTGAAATAGTATCAATTAAATATTTGGTTAATATAATCAAAAATAATTTTACTTTTCTAAATATTTAGTAACTTATACCAGATTTAATAATACTTACTAAACATTTAGTAGAATAAAATTATTTTTGGTTATATTGACAAAATATTTAATTGATACTATTTTACTATACATTTGGTAGTTATAACCAAACTTTTTTTTCAGTGTGTAGTTCATGTCAATCATTAACATTTTCAAGAATTAATTAAACCAATTCAATATTTAATTGAACATATCGTTCTAAATATTTTAGTTTTTCAACCAATTTTTTTTCTCAATGTAGTATCGTCGAGATATTAGAAAAGTAATATTTTGTTTTACAGTCTATGTGAAACTTCTCAATATTTTTTAAATATTTAGTTCAGAAGGCGGGTAAAAGTTTCTTTTCTCGCGTACCGAATGTAGAACAGTTTTATTTATTGTAACTATATAAAGCACAAGATAATCAGTTAATATTATCCACTTTCGTGACGTTATATTGCGAAAGAAGTAGAACTTTTCTGTTTCATACGTGCCTTTCGATATCAGACAGGATAGATACAGAAACCCGCGTGACTTAAAGCTATAATTCAACGCGGTGATAATTGTCGCGAATTAGTTCTCTAAATCAGTCGTACACCCTTACATTCTCTGCCTCAGTTTCCCCCACTCGCACTTATCGCCAATAAACGGCGGCTCTTTCCTTTCCCTCGAGTCGCGTGATCGCTTGGCGTAAATAACAATTAAATAAAACTCGGGGTACGAACTCGCCCTCATTTCCTGTCTACTTTTTCTATCTTTAGCCACTGGTGAATTATACCGTTGTCATCATAAATTCCACTTACCCGCGATACGCATAATAACTGATAATTAGATGAACCATCAGTTCGCGAGAATTTTGTCTGATCTCATTTTGTCACTTTTCTTATTCTATTTTTTTTCGGAACAGTGTATTGATACAATATCTTTTAAGTGATATTACTGTAATAACAAATTTTGAAGTTTAATCTAGTATTGATCGAATTGATAGAAAGATTAATTGCTGATTTCGGCGAGCAATGATATAACGAGATGTATGCAACGATCTAATTAAATAGGTAATGAATCGTTTTAACGTACCAATTTATATTGATAATAAATCTCGCATTGCAATTGCGGATAATATAGATAAATTTCCGATAATCGGGGCGGGGCGATAAATTTCTTCCAAAACGGGCGATCGGATGCAGGTGTATTACAGGTGCAATACCTGTCGCCAGGTATGACCGCGCACATGGGGCAGGTGATTGCCGACAGAATCATTCCTTTGTGATCTGGAATTGATCTTGATGGACTGACCTTGTAATACATAGGCGCCAAATTTTGATATTCCTTCTAATGTATCTAGATGTTGTCATTATCTGAAATTTCGTAGCGCCGATGAACGTGGCGCAAATGCTACACGCGTTTTAATGCCGACATGTGTATTAATTGCCAACATCCATAATCTCGATAAATGACGGTAGAAGGGTGGTAGAGGCAATTGTGTTTCATCTGCGGAAAATGCTGATTCGTGCATAAAAGACAATTATAGAAGAAAAAAAACTGTAATTAATGTGTATCCATTACGAAGAATATTCATATTAATGACGTACATTATCGGTTGCTGTATGAATGCTGCCTGTATGTGAAATATGTTGATAATGTACGAGGAGATACGCACGTGCATAATTTTGAATATCATCGAGTCTCGTAATCGAAATTATGTACACGCATGTTTTCTCGTTCCTTATCCATTATTTAACTCTCATTCATATTCTCTCCCCCTCCCCCCTCTCTTTCTCTCTCAATTCTGGCAGAGAGTACGATTATATAATCCTCTTACCCCTTTTCACTTGGAAATATCCAAGAGTATACAGGTGTAAGACACATGTATGTAACGGATTCCACCTGCAATACGACCAGCAGTTAACTCCTAATTAAGAGTATCGCTCTTTATCGTTGATCGTTTCGTAGCGACCCGCCAGACGCGTATTCCGCAGAATTTATTCACACACGTCGGTCCGAGTTTAGCATTAGATACGACGTACGGTAATTATATACCGGCGCGATAAAAATCTACTTCATTTTCCCGCGTCGAAGTTCTTTAAATGGAAACGATTTTCATTATGCGAAGAAAACGAGTGTACGCCATACAGTTTTTTTTTATTTAAGGGAGATTAATTTTAATGAACGCTTACGGGCAACGCGTACAGGGGGAGGGGGGCGTGTGGGAGGACGCTTCGTAAAAGCGTCGGGGATGGGATGGGACCGCGGTTTCTGGCTCGATTGTACGTACAAATCCGTTGCCTGTGAAACAATCATTATTCCCGACAGATCGCCTACGTTATTGAGCAAGAACGGGACTTCCGTCGGGGAATCAGATACCACCGCTCGCATGTGCAACGCGGCCAGATGCGCACACCTAGGAATCCACCTATCCTCTCCGCGTACCTGCCTGCCTACCTGCGATTCCCCGCGTGCATCCGTGTAGGAAGCGCCTGTGCACAGATTACAAAGTGGATATTGGCTGCACGAGCTGCATTCTCTATGATCTGTGCCATAGTGCAGATGGACCAGGTTTAAAGGCATCTCCACAACGCGCGCGCGGTCGCACGCGCAACGATTTTTACATTGAAAAAAAAGTCTGATTATAATTACCAAGTGTACAGTGAAATAGTATCAATTAAATATTTGGTCAATGTAACCAAAAATAATTTTACTTTTCTAAATATTTAGTAACTTATACCAGATTTAATAATACTTACTAAACATTTAGTAAAATAAAATTATTTTTGGATATATTGACAAAATATTTAATTGATACTACTTCACTATACATTTGGTAGTTATAACCAGATTTTTTTTTCAGTGTATGTGCTTTCGTAACACAGAATTACACGAACGTTGAAACTTTGCAAATTACTGTCTTCATTTTCCACATAGATTCAGATTGTTCTCTTTTATGTTAAATCGTGTGTTTCTATCGTAATGCGATCGAAATAAATTGCTCGTAATTTGCAAAAAGCAGGATAATCCAAACGCGTACGCGTTACATATGACGGAAGAATAATTTTTTTATTAAAGTTATATCTTTTTGTATTTTTTTGGTGCTTTCATTGTGAACGTAGCCTGCAATTAGAATCGGTCGACACATGTGAGCTCTATCGGAACGTAGAACGAGAGCCTATGGAAATTGGCAATTATCGCAACCCATAACTAAAGGTCTTAGTCGTGCGCTCTATCGAGACATAAGGTTTGCACGCAGTGTCGGGGGTCGGAGTGCAGGGTCATTACGCAATAATTAGAAATTAAAAAGCGCCGCAGTGTCTGCGCTTCCCCCTCGCATTAGCTATCTCTACCTAATGCACCACCCTTCCGCGTTAGAGGTCCTCCTTCATCCTCCTTCATCCTCCTGCCCGGTATATCCTGCATCATGGTTAGTTCGTTGCAGTTAAGCGTATCGTCAGCTGGCGAATTGCATTTCTGCAACGATGTCCATACGACGGGTTAACGAACCCACCGCCTACTACGTCCCCTTCGTCCTACCCAATTTCTTTTACGATGCAGAACATCGAAGAGGAGAGGCAAGGACATCAAATTGCCGTCAGAATACACGCAGGTAGTAGCGGCTGGTAAACATCGCTTGAGGAACTGACCTTCTCCTCTTCAAGTCTCATTATACCTCGGTTTATCTTCTTGTGGCGTAATGCGCGGCCGAATGAGAGATCGATGGCTTTCAACGGCTTCCAATAAATCTGCATTTCGTGCATGCGTATAACTGTTCGCTGCTCACAAGCTTAATGCCACAAGTCATATTTGATCACGTTAGACGTATTTCGTTATGTAATTTTATTTGAAAGTATATATATATATATATCATTAATGTATGTTAGCAATTTAATGTTTTCGTATATTAAAATTAAACAATAGCAAATTCATAAAAAAAAACAGTTCATGTTGCATTTTAATTAAATTTTAATTAAGAGAAACATATTAAACATTAATTTAACATTTTATAGACAATTTTATTGTTGCTTTATCAGTTTTTTGGTTTTGATTTTCATTATAAAAAAATAACTTTGATAATTATTATAAGATATTAATCATATTTTTTTTATAAAGAGATATGAAACTTAAATTTTACATTAATTTTATTTTTAAATAATGAGTGTTTTAGGATTTGTGAAATTTAATTCGATATTTCCTATGTAATCTATTGACTCATCGTTTAACAGGCAGGCACAAATGTGATCAGTATATAATATGCTTTCGCCAAGACGATGCGTTAATCTCGACGTTAATCTTTCTAAGTAGCTCGCAGATAGTAAACAACTTTATGATTTATTACAAAAATGCCCGCGAAATAGGAAACCGTGCACGTGCTGGCGCATTTTCATCTATGATTGTGCACGGTATGAAAGGCTCGCAAGTTGCAGGAGTATCCATCTGTCCATGGCATGGTTTTCATGTGGGAAAGAACTCTCCTCTTTGCTCGGAGTAACGCCTAGGGAACTGGTTTCTACCTTCGCCTTCTCCTCGTTCCTAGATCCTACCTCGGACCTTTCTCCTTCCTCGCTATGAGAGAAACGTCTCCGCGGATCCTGGATTTTATAAGTTTCTAATGAGAAGGGGTTGCATTAGCATGCAGTGCAACCGCGCGAACGACACGTTATATCCTCCTTGATGTGTTGCACATGTAACAAGACGGAACACCAAGCTATTTTTACTTCTTCGATAGATGGAGAACGCGCTCGAAGAATGCCTTCCAGTTTTTTGAGGATTTCGTTAAGAACGTGTATAATTTATATACAACCAAAAAATTCAAGAAAAGATTTGATCCATTCCAATAGTATGTGATGTATCAGTTTTGATCGTATTACTTAGCTTCATATGTTACTACTATAACATGATAGCGGTTAATTTAATAATACATTTTACTTCCGATTTTTTTCCACATAGCTTTTAATTTAAATAATTAACTTTTTGTCGCTTGTAAATCAGGTATGCCGGTTGCAGGTGTGTATGCTTTTGTACTTCGTAACATTGCAATGAAAAACCTTTCCGAAACACTCTTCCTACATTAACGAATTATCCGTTGTATAATTATAATATTTGTAATTGGAGCGTATACATACGGATTAATTAATAATTATTAAATACAATCACATTTGCTCTTTGTTGTTTTTAATTTAAAAAATTGAATGAAAAATTTCGAAATCACCGAGTTTTAATAATTTTAAATATGATTAACACACTCTTCTTATAATTATTATATTAGATCTTTTTTACTTTAATGTTTTTATTTTTATATACTTACAATTGGAAATATTTTAATATTTTGTTTTACTTGTATATCAAATATTATAAAATGATATTACGATTTTGAACACAAGACTTTAGCTTTAGTAGATTTTATTAATTAGATATATTTGAATAAACTCTAAATTTATAGAGTGAAACATCACTGTAAAAGAGTGAAAATTTACTCCATTAGAATGAAAATTGAGCTTTGTTGAGGGATTTTTCACTCTACACGATTTAGAAAAATGTTTTAGTTTCGAATAAATTTCATTATATTTCGTATGTATATTAAACAAAGTCCAGACGTATATTTTTTGTTTATATGTTTACCAAATATATATCTGAATATATATTAAATATATATTCTATTATATTGACATCTACAATTCTAATGCATTATTGCCATCATCGTTGTCAATTATCATGCCTATAGGCCCATACATTTTGATCTGGTATGTGTTTATTCTGCGAATTGGTATTTGAATAAATGAATACGATAACGCAAGGCTTGTACGATAGCCATAAAATGCGAGGAATGTGTATACACACCCTGCATTCTGTACTTACGAGCCGCGAGTATCGCGGCATCTGCATCACATCACAAAATAACGATTCGATTACCGCTAATATACGAAAATAGCGTAAGTACAGGCTGCACACTCGAATCGAACGTAGCGCAATTCCATTCGATTATAATCGTCGGCCCTTTATCCACCAGCCGCGCGTCCTGTACGATCATTCGATTAAAATTACACGAAAACATTACTCGACCCGATCGGCAGATGCACAGTAGGAACGAATGGATTTCGAATGCATGAGCGTTCCAAGGCGTGTTTGTCTTCCCGTTGGATCGGCCCAGGCGCATACCAACGTTACCATAATAATTGATCCACGATAGGATCAGTATCAGTACCATGCAAAGTCATTCCAGATGATTGGCCGCGACGTAACGGAAAAGAGAAATCTTTTTTTTTTATCCCTCTTTCCGTATGTAAGGACATCGAATGTTAGTCGCGATATTTCATAACACGGTATTCACGAATGGCTAATTTTATTAATTAGTACAAACGCATAAGTATTAACTATTATATATTTTAATAAAAATTTATGCAATTAATATCAAAAACACGAAAGAAAAACGGCAAATGCGAGTCAAGCGCGGTACGCAGTAAGTAATAACAAAAGGTTATATGTTACATCAACTTTAATAATAATGAACGTTTCGGCTCATCCTTCGAGCCATCTTCAGCATGGGTACAAAGTAACTAAGGAATGAAGCCAAAGTAACCAAGGGATGAAGGGATTATGCATTAATCTTTTTGCACTGTTTTATCGAAAAGTGATAATTGTTTATTATTTAATTATATTCTACGCATAGTAGACTCTTGTATGTCATCATCATTGTATGTCATGTATCATTTTTTATTTTATCTCTTATTATAACAACTTTCTCAAATTAGATAATTTCATTATGTATTATTTATTACATTATTAAGTAAATTATAAATTTTAAAATAAGCATTTATTTTATATAATATTTTATTATTTTATATCTGTGTGATTCTAATATCTAAATTTTAAAAAAATTAGCGATATTAGATTGAGAAAAAAGATAATTTTATCCAAATTAATATAATACAATAATTAGTGTAATGAATTCATAAAATTAAATTTATAAAGAAACTTAGCAAGAAATACATAAGATTTCATGCGACTATTATTCTGTTATTCTATTAGTTTATAAAATATTTTTTTATCTACAAAGTTCATTTATGACGTTTCTTAATTTCTTGCTAACAAATTATAAATCATATTAATCCGATAAATTGCAGATATTAAATCGTTTGTATATCATGATTTTGTATCTTCCCTCTTTTCCAGAGCAACCTGGCTCATCCATTTTATCTTCAATTAATTCTCCTCCGAGTTAATTGAGTCCATCCCGTTCATGGCGCAAATACTTCCTGATTACCAATCGTACAAGACTGTATACGACATTATATACATTATCTCATACGTAAAGCCAAACTACATTAATTATTGACAGAAATGCGTTTCTTGATATCTTTCCAATTAATTGAATTACAGAATTAAATTACGGAATTCTGCTAAGAGAACCGCCATCAGCTTCCAACGTAACTCTTTATTTTCTCGGACAAATTAATTTTCGAACTAATTATTTCTTATTTAAATTGGATAAACAAAATATTATTAATTCCGTCATTCTCAAATTAATTTTAAGATCCTGCACAATTAAAAAATAATAGAAATTTTTTATTATATATTTTTTAATCCAGCATATAATTTGTAGTTTAACAGTTCTACTTAATAAGTTCATAGTTATTTCCTTTTAATAAAGCTTTTAATTTTAAATTATTAAGCTCTTGATTTTTGTAATGATTTTCGAAATGTAATTAAAATAAATATATTTAAAGATTGTAATTTGATCAGAAAAAATAATTTTATACATAATTTTATATTCAGTATTTATAATATACAGTTCAATTACAAAAATTAATCTAATTTTTATAAAATTATCTAATTTGAGGAATGTTTAGAATTATCTATCTTCATATTACCCGCATCTACATTTTAAAAATTTATCATTGAATACTAAGTATCATCAAATTCTAACGAATTATAGATAATAAGATTTTTATTAAAAATATATGTTTATGTAATGTAAAAGTACAAATGAGATGCGACATTATGTATATATATTACGTTTCTTGTTGTGTATCGTTTACAGCACCCTCTAACACATTTCTTCCTCGAAGGAACATTAAATGTGAGCATTCTATGTCCAAATGAATTTATATAAACGTCTCATACACATATTATGTCCTTTGGAGCACAAAATGGAAGAGTCGGTAAACACTATTACATATTATCCATGCATTAAGGCCTCAAGCTAGCGGAGGCAATATTACGTCGTTTATAGCTAATATATACACCAGTTACGGGAAAACTCAAAGACGTTGGGTGAGAGAGTTTAACGCCTTGTTGCTTATTTCTGTCGTTCGGATCGCGCGTTTTACGGTCCCGTACTTCCATCAATTTTTTTCAATGCTTCCCGCTGTTCGACACGATCACTGTACCGTACAACGTGATTACTAATAGCACGATGTCATACATTAATATACATTAATATGTATAATACTGCGTTGCTGATCTGCATCTGAATGTACGAATGTACTAGCTCCAATTAATTGGACACCACTTGAAATCTTCCCGTAGATCCGAGATTGTCCTCGCGTTTCCGCGTATATATTTCGCCTGTCTCAATTATGCACATATATATCTTCTTTCACTTGTTTGACAAGATACACTTATGCGATTATATCATAGGCATTGAATATTTATATTCTTTGGTAACTCATACGATATTTGTGTAATTCTCATTATTGCGCTTATTTTTCGTTCTCATTTTTATATAATTTTTCAGTTTTATATTTTTTTTTATTATCTATATAAATTTTCAATCGATTCTCACATATTTTTTAAATAGTATTTTAAATTAAAATATGTCTAATTATTGATGTAATACATTATTTTGATGATAATAATTAATTATTTATAACTCATGAAATCTCATATAATGTAGTTTTATACAACAACGTTCGATGTTACTAACTACTATACCTGCAACTACTAGAATTACAACTCACAACTACAAGAAGGGATAAATCCAATTTGCTTGTCTTCACGATTATTATTTGTTATTTTTTATACATCTCCAACAGATTTTTCTTGTCGGCGTAATAAGTATCACTTACAACGCGAAGAGAATATTAGGTCTCCAGACGTTCGCAGTTTCAAGTGCGCTTGAAAATAGAATGAAATTTAGTCCTAAGCCGATCATGATAAATTAAATTCATTCAAATAGCAAGAACGATCACATTCTGGAGTGCTCGCTCAGGCGAAACGGAAGACTAACGTCATAAGAAACGCAATTTATTATGCGATACGGAAAAAATATGATCCTTGATGTATTTTATATGGTTATGCACGCTTAGCGAAGGCGATACACTGTACGAGTCTTATCGTAACCCCCGTCGTGTAGACTTATATTAGCATATATAACGATTATCAAAACATGAAGAACGCAATAATTAGGTGCGCATTCAAATTACATGAGTAATGCTACAAAGTTAATTTTGCATGCAGATTAGATTGCAGATGAGAAACGACACAAATAATTATAGGGAGGATCGAATTCAATTTTGTATTCGGGACAAAATCGTTTTCTTCATCATGAAAGAATAAATAAATTAACTAATACTTTATTGTGTAATGAACGATATTAAAGTATCCTGAATAATCAATTACTTATGCGATTCGTCATGATTTAATCTGATTTGCAAGGTCCATTACTTGAATGTCCTGTACAAATTATCCTAATCGTATTTAAGTTTCAATTAAAGCCATGACAGAGAAAATAGACGATCTATAAATGCGAAGCTAATGTTCCTCCTTTACGATTCGTTGATTCGAAAAAATCTCAGACGAAGACTCGAGCTCGCGGAGATGCATGGCTCGCTCGATGGCGCAGTTACAAGCCGATACAGTAGCTAGACGGCCATGAATTCCAATACAGACGTTACAAGGATGGATCCCCCATTTACGACGACGATCTTTCGCGCGTAACCGGGCAAAAAGTCACGAAAGCACGACGTGGTGATAGGTTCGGCGCCTCTGGTTGTCGCGAATCCCGTGGATATAACTTCCTATTACCGAGCGATATACGATGAGGAGAGAAAGGGGGTAGGGTGGTTGCGCGAAGGATGGTCGGCGGGATCGTTCGAGTAGAAAGGGTGTCTCTCGTGTGCCAAAAGAGAGGCGTGCATTAGGAGATTGTGTTCGACAGTTGTTTACGACTATCTCCTAACCGCCGTCTTCCTCGTCTCGCCGCCCTTTGTGTCGCGAATCTCCGACCGGCGTGTATCTACGTACGGAGATCTCGGGTGCTCTTTATCTGGCCTTCTCGGTTGCCTGCGAAACTACCCTGCCCGCACTCCGCGCTCTTCAGCAAGCGTTGCATCGAGGAACGGCAAAGGCGCGTATTTACGTCGTTGCGCTCACATAACTCCGACCGACAAACTGGCAAGCCTTTCTTCTTGTCTCTGTCTCTCCTCCTCCTCCTCCTTCCCCTCCTTTTCCCTTTCCGATTTCCCCAGGTCTTACTCTTCTCTACTTTTCTTGCAATCTCGGTGAAGTACTTCAAGGATCGTCTTCCAATCGTCCACCCCTTCGCGCGTCGTCTACGATTTCGGGGTGGGTACGCGAGCGAAAACGTCTAGACTTGCCCGCGATTTCTTTATCCGCGACACTGTCACGACTCGACTGTCGCGATACATCAATTGCGTTCAATATCGCTCATTTCGTTTGCTTTGCACTTTAAAAATTGATTATTTTTTTCATAATACATATATATATGTATATTTGATTTATACACGGAAACAATAATTTTACTGAAATACAGATCTGAAAATAATTATGTTGACTCATTAAAAAAATTGTATCGGATGTTTAACTTGATTACTAGAATGTCAAAACTGTTTGTAGCGTCATTAATCATACTTGGGCGTCCTGCAAAATTATTTTGATGGCCCATCATAAAATTATTTTCTGATTTGTACCAGTATCTAACTAAATTTTTAGATGCTGCAGTAAAATTATTTTTTCCGTGTAAATTATTTTATATATATTATATTTATTTTTTATATGCTGTATGATTTATATTATTATTATTTTATATTTTGTTTATAGATTTATTTTATAGATTATTTTATATGTAAATTATATAATAATTTCTTTCGGTTTTTTCTCGCGCAAAATTAATGATTAGATTAGACAGAAATCATCTTCGTAACGTAGATTTTGACATTTGCCGATGATAGACGTAATAGAAGTGCAATCACTACGCTTGAGGAAGGAGCTGCCATACAGCGCAAACGTGTACTATATTCTTATGTGATGAGAAAAGGCAACTGCAGTCATAAGCAATAAATTTTGCATTGAACTTTTTACTGATTATATGTTGCTATACATATTTATTGCGAAATAACATTACATACATATTCACGCCGGAATTCGATTACTACGTATTTATTTATTTATAGATATTTTTAGCAATAGATTTATCGTCGTCCGATTAACTAACTATTACTAAGCACTTTTTAACGTATAATTTTTAATATTTATTCTTACCTTCGCGGTGTAATCTCCGACAAATAATCTCACTTGGGCGAACGTCGCGATTTGACTTTTATCTGAAGCCACCAGTCACGACTGGTCTAAAGTCTCGCGCTTTATAATCGGACTTTCTATTGCGGCGGATGTATGCATAGCGCGTCTATATCTTCCAACAAGTTGTCTAATCTGTTAAAGTCGCGATCGTCATCAGTTTCTGCAGATAGAACCCGTTCGCTTCCTGGAACCGGTGATCTGTACACCGGTCCGGAAAATGTAGCCCCGCTCGGTCCATTAATAACGCGGGGCCCATCAAACGAGTCGCGCATTCGCGCGACGCGGGAAAAGTGTTTCGCGCGAAGAGACCATTCTTAAATAGATGTCGAGTTATACGGCGCGGCGTTCACGATTGATGTGGCCTGGCGTCGTCGTCGTCGTCGTCATCGTCGTCATTGCCGTCGTTTTGTTTGCGATGCACGCAACGCGCGCACGTCCCTCCTTTTATTTTCTATTGCCTGTCAATGCAACGCGCGCGATAAATTATACGCGACTGTATCGCGGCACGTTAAGAGCTATCTGGTGATTGCCACACCGATACATGCAATTAACTCCAAACATGTGGAGTGTTCCTAGTTAACCTGGTGAAAGCCGCGAATGTACATGTGTAATGCGCGAGATGTCGTCAAACGGCGGATTTTAGCGGAAAGTCTTCCAAGTAAAATATGTTAATTGTTTTTAGATATGGCAATAAAATTGTATATTTTATAAACTTCGTTAAATAATATGCAATTTTTTCGAACCTACGACAGTATCGTGTAGAAGTTATAATATTATGTGAGGAACTTTTACAAATTTCACCGTCGATATACGTACGAGGAATTTATATTCCTGGATTCAAGAGTAGTCTTACCATTTTTACGAAATACGCTGCATATTTTTATCTCAACATATCGCCGAGGTACACGCGCGCCATGCATCGAACGAACAGAAGAACGAAATATTTCGCGAAGCTTGCTAAAGTGCACAGACAGTTTTCTGTGCGCGGAAAGAGAAGAGGAAAGAGAGAGAGAGAGAGAGAGAGAGAGAGAGTCTTGGAGAGAGGAGGAGCCATCCAGTCGGATATCGACGAGGCAGATGAGCTACCAATAACTCAATGTGCGCTTATAAACTGATCAGACTTCCAACCACCCTTCTCCTCCTTCTCCTCCTCCAACATGGAGCCCCGGCAAGACCTTCGATTCGACCCGGTTCCAATAGCTTCGAGTTCGTCTTACGCCCTCCATGACGACGACGTCGACGATGACGACGACGACGACGTATTACTCCGGGACTCCTTCGCCAGAGAGTGAAATGCAAGCGAATTTACCGCACGATTTAACAGCCCCTCCGACCTACGTATTCATCTACCTTCTCTCGCATAGCCTGCAGACAGGCGCGAGAAGGAGACGTGAATACAGAGAGAATTGGAATTCCTCGTAACTCGAGGCTAACCGAGTTTGTTGTGCGCGCTTCAGCCGTGTGTATGCAACAAACTGCAATTCAATCGGATTCGTCCAGATTCCGTTGTACCTGCTGTCCCGGGGGAACGGCTTGCGCCTGGGATTGTGCCTGATTTTTCTCGAGTTTTTCAATTTTCAGCGAGACCGCTCGCTCGCGCGGAGGACATCGAGCGGAACGCGGCGTCGAAAGTCCCATTCGTGTGCACGAAGGCAACGCGTGTGCTCGTAAGCGACATTATAGTTAAGTTGTCGTGCCTAGGCTTATTGAATCGCAAATTAAACGAACCGCACTCTTCCGTGAATACATGATACACGTGTGGATATTATTACTATTTACGGATTTGAATACACGGAAAGAACAATTTTACTGCAGCATCTAAAAATTTATCTAGATACAAATCAGAAAATAATTTAATATTGGTCCATCAAAATGGTTATTCAGGACATCCAAGCATGATAATGTTATTGCAAACAGTTTTGACATTCTAGCAACCAAGTTAAACATCCGATACAATTTTTCAAATTATTCAACACAGTTATTTTTAGTTAGACCTATATTTCAGCAAAATTCTTTTCGTGTAGATATTGTGAAAATTTTATGATACAATTACGAAACAATTACACCAATTAATATCATAATACATTAATTATTAAAGATAAATAAAGATGGAAATGGTGGACAAATTTTCAAATTTTGTTGAAAATTGTGTTGTACATCGTAATTGTAATTTCATTTGCTAGTGTATCGAATTTGCTATATGGCGAAGAAGACATTTATAAATAATTAATTGTTTCGCTTTCATGCAAACCAAGCGCAGATCTAAGATTCTTTATAGTGCTCTCCATGCGAGCTTATCTTTCAGCAAATATAGATAGAGCCTGTAACATGGTAATATCTCTGCAGCTTTGTAAGATGGTGGTATTCATTCAGGAGTAAAGAATCCCTATACACGAAGGTAGATCCAGTTGCATGCTTACGGGCGCACGAGTACCTACACCATCAGCAAGGGGAGACTATCGATCTCATCGAAACATGGTCGCATCGAATCTCGTTTACCGAGGGGTTCCACGAGGACTAGTAAAATCGAAGCAGTAAATTTAAGGATTTTACTTCACGAGGGATAAATTTATTTCTTGCGTTTGGTTTCGCGATAAGAGAGAAAATTCAAAGTGAAACAGCGGGGAAATCAACAATAGAAGTCATCGATCTACTCGCCCAGTACAAGTTATCGACTAAGTTATCCGATGAAGTTAATCTGTAGATAAGACTCGTCGTCATTTGTGCGAGTTCAAAGGTGGATGTTATAATTTCTTTTTCTTATTATCCAGTGTTCCGTCTAGCTTACGTTCAATCATTTCTGATCTATCTTGACATATCCTATATACATCAGAAAACATATTTAATCAGATTCATGGATGTAACGTACGTGCACCCACACGCAACAGCCATCTAGGAGAGAGAGAGAGAGAGAGAGAGAGAGAGAGAGAGAGAGAGAGATATAAGTACATTTAACTCGACCGCGAACTGCCTTCCGTTTCATAAAACGTTGAGAGATTATTGCGCATTAGTGATATATTTCTCCGACCGTTCTAGAAATACAGTCGAATCCATTTCAAAGATATTTCATTTGCAATTATTTAACTATTATTTTATACAAAATTGTTTCATACATTATGTATTACGATAAAATGTTCCTTGTTATGAAAGCCATTTTACAGCCATTGAATACATATATGAATATATTATCATTTTATTATGCTATATTTTTCAATTTATTTTGCAAAATAAGGAAACAGAAGATTACTGTTTGTTTTCTATTCGTATGTTACATAAAAAAGACATAAAAATGAATCCAAGAAACAACGTATTTGACTAGCTTCGAATCGTATACACTTAGTCAAAGTATTTTTTATGACACATCTCGTGCTCGCAGAAATACAATTGCTGTGATCTTTTTTTTTCAGTAGAACAGAAGATCGCTCACGGCTTTACTTTTAAGAAAGATACAGAATGTAGCCAGCTGTTATCTCGCCAGTTTTATAAACCATTAAATGTGTTTATCCCGTTGTCACGTTATTTTTTATTGCATCGTCATAAATGTCATTTTGTCAACAATGAAATAAATTTCTTGCATTTTTTCATCTATGATCTTAAAGTACTTCCTGGTAACATACAGCTTGACTTACGATATTTTCAAGATGTTACGCATCTATTGTGCGGTTCTTTTAAAGGCCATCTACGCGCATTACAGACTGACAGATGTTTGTTTCCTAAATGTATACGTGTATCAACATGTACATACATTTTTTTATTCATTCTAAAATGATTAAGAGGATGAATCGATTTCATATCTGTTGTGAGTTTGCACATTCCATCATCGTGCTCCCAATTTGAGTCGTCTAAACATGCCAAATTTTTATAATCACTTAATCTATGAATCTAAATTTTTTTCCAACTGATAATACGATTTATCTTTTATATTTTTATATTTATTTTGTTATTTACAAATCATGAAAAAAAACAATCATGGTCATATTAACAAGATATGTTTGATTAAATAAATTTTGGTGAAAATAAACAGAATTTCTAGTTATTGTAATCAAATATTTTGGTGTGCAACTAAAACATTTAGATATATATCACTGTACGAATTTGATTAACACCTTCTGATTGGATCTACAAAATTTCTTTATATAACAGTATGCAGCACCATTATTAGATGGATGTGGCGGCATTCTATTTTTCGTAAAAAAAAACACGCAAGAATAAAAAACGCAATATTATAAAATGTTTCACTAATATTCTAAAAGGGTTTCTCTTGCAAGTCTCTAAAATTAAATTCAAAAATGGAAGAAAATGAGAAATGTATCTTGTGTGACAGTATAGTTTTTAGTTCTGTACAAAAATTAATTCAGAAATCTGATAATTCCTAAGAAATCTGATTTGTTTTAATTAAACAGATATATATATTGAATCTATCAAATTTCCAATTAATGCAATCAGATTTTTTTAAGTGTCGGAATCAGAATGCATACAATCAAATTTGTTTGGTTATTTTGTTGAAAATTATAATATGAATCGTATTTCACCAACTAACAAACTGTCATATTGTTATATCTATAGTATTTCAGAATAATTCAATCAACTTTTTTTTAGTGAACATGTACGCGAACAGTTTATTATTCGTTGGTGTTGCATAGATGAGCATCATTGTATGAATTCTTTTAAACAGACTGGAAGATTGTTTTTTTTAATGAATGTATAAATCTATTAAAATTATTTCATTTTTTGCATATTATTTCAAAAATAAACTTATTTAATTACATGGAGAATTGTGTTATTTTAGTTTCTTTTTGTCCTGTAAAGCGCCACATGGGAATAATTAACACGCGACATTCCCGAATTCGAAACATGCTTTTCGGTGTTCCTCACCTCGTTTGTTCGGTCGATGTTTTTCAAGCGCACGAGTCCCGATGGGGTCGTAATGTCAGAATGGAAGAGTTCAATTCCGTATGCAAATGCGTCCCTCTCTTACGACATCTCACGCGCACCGGGAACCCCCAGTGTGGCGACCGACTTGGGAATTTGAAAAGCCACCACCTGAGAACGTGTCAATCGGTCGACATAATTCGATTTGAATAATGAGCGGAGGTCCCCTACGCAAATCGCCTCCATTATAGTGAGTCTAACGCGCGTAACGGTTCCACGCTTCTCAACGTTATTGTACGCAACGGAAAAAGATTTTGTCAAGATTGAGTTTGTGCGAAAGATGCTGCGAATGTTGGGAATTCCGTTGTATGGAGATAGTAAGTAAAAATTGAGATATATAAAGAATCATTATTATTTTGTTTAGAATGACTTTGTGTAGAAATCTTAATTAAACCGTTCAAAAAAAGAACAGGTGCGACATATTATTTGATACTTTTTACGTCGACAAAAGATAATTATTAAACAAAATGATAACTGCTAAAATGCTGTGTACTAATTGTAAGTAAATTTTACACACTGTGGAATGCTGAATTTTGATACTTTCTATTACCTTAACTATAGTATTAAAATTAAATATGTCTAATTCATAAAAATATCCTTATTTTTCTTTTAGGAAAATTTATCATTGTCTATTTTAATAAGTCTTCTAGGAAAAAATATTTCCTAATCTATAGCATATATTTATT
This sequence comes from Solenopsis fugax, assembly GCA_003595255.1. Taxonomy (NCBI): domain Eukaryota; kingdom Metazoa; phylum Arthropoda; class Insecta; order Hymenoptera; family Formicidae; genus Solenopsis; species Solenopsis fugax. The sequence goes on along the minus strand of QKQZ01024490.1, from coordinate 1,413 downwards.
TAAATAAACGGATATATGTATATAGTTCATAATCGTTTTATAATATTGCTTTTCACCTTCTCGATTCGTTTCGGAGTTTTCTTTTTTTATTTTATACATACATATCCAATAAACTTTTACGAATTCATTATTTTAAAATTAAAGAAATTTGATAACTCACCGGACAAATGCGCAGTAGCGGAGTTGTAACACAGCTACATTAATCTGTAAAGTGCATAAATCCAAATTATAATAGCGTCCAAAATAATTTTTTTTTATTTATATTAACTTAAAGAAAGTAATTTTTTAAAGATAAATTATTCAAAACAATTATAATGTGGATTATCAAGTAGATTTAATATTTTATTTGTAAATTGAATCTATGAAATAACAAAGAAATATTTTTTATGGAAATGTATTTTTTCTTTTAACTGTTTTCTTTTTTTGCATAGATGATTTTTTTAACTTGGGAAAGAAGTTAATAAATTGAAGTTTGTGTTTTAAAAAATAACTAGTTGAAGATAACAATCAATAACTTTTTAACTTTATTATTCAACTTTTAACTTTTTAACTAGTTAAAACTATTCAATCCTGATTATTTAAAATATCTGAGATACAATTTATAGTAATGTAATATCTTAAAATATCTTAATTAAGTAAAAAAGGTAATAACTTTAAACATAACTAAGTTAATTTTTAATAATTTTATATTTTAATTTCAATTAGTCAAGTTATCTTTGAAATACACAATTTTTAATTTATTTACTTTTTTCTAAGTCAAGAATTTATTTGTGTAAAGAAAAAATTTATAAAATAAAAAATACATTTGCACATAAAAACAATATTCCTTTGTTATTTCATATAAGCTTAACTTATAAATAAAATAATAAATTTGCTTCATGATCCACATTATAAATGTTTTAAGTTACTTAACTTTAAAAAGTTACGAATTTCTAATTTAATATAAATAACGCTTTCCAAAATTAATTTTTAATTTAACTTAATTTAATCTTAACGTAACTTTTACCTTCTTAGTTTTTTGTTTATGTAATTTTTAACGTAACTACATCAACGTTAATAAATTATTAATTTTAACTTAATTTAATTTTTAAAAATATTAACTTCCCAGACAGCGCACAATATTTATAATAAATATTTATTATTTACATTTCATGTATTAAATAAATATTTTATATACACAAAGAAAGAAATCATAAAATCTTTATCCAAAATGTTATTAAAGCATATTAGACTACATATTTTACATTTGTGGTAAGTAAAAAGATTAATATTTACATTTTATACATATTTTATAAATATTTTTATACGATATTTATGATCTGTTCAAATCTTTATGATCTGTTCAATCTAAGATCACAAAAATGTTTATGAAATTTTTTCGTAAATATTTATAAAATATTCAAATAATTATCA
>QKQZ01024485.1:0-32857 GCA_003595255.1 Solenopsis fugax | reverse complement strand
ATCGATTACTAATCCTGTTACGATCTAACGTCGTTCTTATCGTTAAGTTACGTCCAACTGAAATGGAGGCTCACTCCCGGAGGAGTATAATTCATTTACGTTATCTTTACCGATAACTGCTTATCTCTTCACACTTCGCAATTCGAAGATATTAATGCCTTTTAAGAGATTCACGTATATATGTGCTTTGGAAAGATGTCGTTGCGATATCGCAAATATAATGTGACATGGATGTCGTTGAACATTTTATATAAATTTTGCAAATCTTTAGTCACCTGTGACAGCTTTAACTGCAAAGAGATATGTCGTTTTCTGTTTCACGATTAATTTTCCATTTAACCTCGGGAAACGGAACGGACACGCCGAAAAAGGGGCGAACGGTTCCGAATTAAAAACCGTAGCAGGAAAAATGATACCACGGGTCAGATTTAAAATATAACTTTGTGCCGTACGTACTATGCGGCAGATTAAATGGTCTCTTATACGTGCCATGCCTGTCCGACTTTTACGACTCACGATCGTGAAAGGAAGATAACGTCATTTTTCAATCACGTTTAATGGAATATGGATAGCCTTAATAAGTCGCATAAAGTCACTAACGAGAGCTCGGAGGGGAACGGGGAGTATTAATCGACGTTTCGATGTTAAAGGAGCCGTTTAAGGAGGAAGATAGGAGAGAGGGGGAGGCCGGAGGGAGTTAGATAAATGGTGGATGTGACCTCCACCACGAGGAAGATGTTGGGGAGGCTTGCCGGAGCCATCCGTATTCCGGCGTGTTGCCGATTCGATCTCGAGCGAACGTGAAGTAACGTCGGGGGAGATAATCGAAGTGAATTATGTGGTGCATCCCCCCCCGTCGTATCGCGGGGGACGGGAGGACGCATTTTCGCACGTGACGCGATCTAATCGCGGTCGCGTGAACGTCCGGCGCGCTAAAAATCGAATTCGCCGGCCCGGCGCTGCGAGGGCTATCTCGTGCACTTGTTGGAGTCTGTTCACCTACCATACTGATCTCCGGGACCACCTGGACTCGGAGTAATGCGATAATGGTCCTGCAAAGCGGGGTTTAAGCCGGGGTCGATGTCGTTATAGCTACCCTCCACGTAGGGTGCACCCTTGCGCATGTACTCTGCGGAAAACAGATCACCGTGTTTATGTTGTTATCGAAGATTCACTTGGTTGCGCCGTCTCTCCCTCGAGACGCCTTAGAAACAAGGTAACATCTTCGAGACACGTTACGTTTAATAATCTCCCTTGGCGCGGAGGAGAAAAGTTTTGCTTAGAAATTATCATTTTTCTTTTGCAACATCACTTGTTAATTTAAACTTTTGTACATCAACTTATATGTATAGATGTACATAAATTTATAGTGTATTATATATTAATAATAAATAACATATTATATTCAATTTAATATACGTTACTCACAAAAATTAAAACATTACTTTGAATTTATCGAAAAATTGGTAAAATTCAAATATATATAAAATATTTTTAAAAATATGTTTATACAGCAAAATTCCTGTGGCATTTTAAAGCTTAATGTCTCGATTTTGTGATGATTCTTATCTAGACGACACCACTTCAAATCAACCGTAAAAAATTGATAGAAAAATTTATTTGAATTTTGAGATTATACACGCAGAAAAAGGAATTCTTTGTGTGTGACTTTGCTTCAGATGGTTTAAAAGCTCAAAGTTATCTCTTTAAAATACGTTTTTAGAAATTGAATTGCGATCTTTTTTCACCAAGTTATCGCATAACTTTAAGCTTTAAAATGCTTCTCGAAACATCGCTCTGTAATCATTTCTCGAAAAGTTGCATACATTTGAATTTCACCAATTCTTCGACTGAAGATGATACTTTAATTTTTGTGCATATTATTCAAAAAGTTTACACACACACACTGAGAGAAAAATGTTTGTGACTGTAATTGAATGTTAAAATAATTACGATGAGTTCTATTTTTATAGCTATTTCTGCTACAATGTTGGTAATAATAATATACAATGTATTACACTGACAAAAAATGATTATAATTATCATAATTTAAATGTACGGGAAAAACGGTTTTGCTGAAACATTTAAAAATTTAGCTGGATGCAGATGTGAAAATAATTTTATTATTTAAATAATTATGTGAAACACTTAAGCATAACCATAATGCTGCACAAAATTTTAATATTCCAGCAACAGTTTGAGCGTCCTTCATAATTATTTGACGACCCAACAAAATTATTTTTAAATCTCTGCATTCAGCTAAATTTTTAAACACTTTAGCAAAATCATTTTTCTGTAAGAGGAAAAAATTATTTTCGATTTAATTTACTGCCAATTTTTTGTTAGTGTAACACATTGTATATTATTATTACTGACATCATAGTAATAATACCGATAAAAAAATACTATTTCTATTCAGAATTATTTCTGTCAATCACTGAAAAAAGAATTTCATAATAGTTACTAAATGTAATAGTTACTGAATGAAATAATGCCAATTAAATATTCGGTTAATGTGATTGAAAATAATTTTACTCTTCTATTTAAAATATTTAAAATATAATACACAAATTTAACATGTGTACCCAAACATAATAATATAATCAATAATAAGTGTTTGGTAATACTTATTAAATATTTAGAAAAGTAGAATTATTTTCAGTCACATTATCCAAATACTTAATTGGCATTATTTCACTCATTCCACATTTGGTTCTACCAAACACTTTTTTCAGTAAATTATTAAGTCGATGAATGAAAAGAGAGTACACTGACAGTTACATACCGTGTGGCGGCGAAGCACGACTGTGTTCCGACGGGCTGTGAGGGCTGTGGGGAGAATGCGATCGCGGCATGTAGATGCCATGGGGTCCCGGGTACCCCGGCTGCGGCGGGTAGCCCAGGTACGGATCGTAATGATCGAAGCTGACCATGTACGGATCCGCGGGGTAGCGGGGATCCGCGTGTTGATAGTCTTGCGACATCAGCGGCACCGACATGTAACTGACCGCGCCCGGGTCCGGCTCCATGTGGGAAACCTCGCGCACGACTTTCGTCACAGTCGTCACCTGTGGGAAGGAAGCGCACCGATCAACACAACGATCTCGATCCTCTCTCTCTTTCTCTCTCGCGCGTGTGCGTTCACTCGACGGGATTTTCGCCGCGCGACACGTACGCTAATACCCCGCGTTCGCGCGTACGTAATGCGATTATATTGACATCGACGGCCGGATTAGATTTTCGAAATGGAGCGCGACAAAAGTCCCGGTGATTTTGGATAAAATTAATCGAGAAAATTCACCTTTTTTTAAATTTTACATTCACGTTCAAGAATTGGAAATTAGTAACAGTAGTCAGCGCGATTAAACAGAAAAATCGCCTTTAAAGCACTCGTGATGTAAATATTATTAAAAAATATAATAAAAAATTTCGAATGTCCTTTAATGCTGCTCTGAATCGCTTTTCTAACTCAGCGGAGAACGAAGGGTGAGTGAACTTTCGAAGAAGAACGTCACGCGCGAAATTTCAGGCGGGTGGTATCGGTCTCACTTGCTGAGAAGTCTGTTGCTTGTGAGTCCGGATAAGCAGCGGATCCTCCTGGACGGACAGATGAGACGAGTGCAACGAGTGGGTGTCCGCCTGTCCGTTACTCCCATGGTAGTCCGTGTCGCCCTGTCCGCTACGGCAGGTGAATCAGAGAAATGAGAGATCGACGGAAGTGCGTATGTGGCGTTGCGTGATATCGTAAATTACTGTAGTGTACTTACGTGTATTGCGGCATGTCGGGGGCTTTCTCCTGTAGGACGCGTCTGAAAACGATATGTTTCTCTTTGAGAACTCGTTACACATTTCAACGTGCGCGAGGAAGTGCTTTGTAAAACACTAACGTACTGTTTAAGAGAGCAAGAAGAAAGTGAAAGAGAAAGGGGGAAGTACCTTACGATAACGTTTTACAATATACACTACGTATAAGCTAAATACTACAGAATTTTCTGAAACAAGGATAGCACTATTAAACTTTGAATGTCAAGCTGTTTAGAGTCCAAAGTCTTGAAATGTGCGGCTGTGTATAAAATACGAGTCAAGTTACAAAACAATCATGTAAAAAAAATAAATGTAAAAGATATATTCATATATATAAATACTTATTATATATTTAATAATTGAAACATTTTCTACAAAACCCAAACAAACAAATTCATTTTTTATGACACCAAATCATTCTCTGTTAATAGCGTCACATTGTGAATAATTTTGTTCCGGCAAGATTTAAGGAGAAAACAAGAAATATATAAATAAGTAGTATATATAAAATTTTCATAAGAATCAAATAAGTTCAGAGACTTTTATTTTATTTTTTTAATGGGTTCTCCCAAAATATTAATTAAACTCTAAAACTTTATTCTGATATTTTTTATAAGAATAATTTGTAAAATTTTGTAAATAAAAGTGAAAAAATTGTTAAATAATAATAATACTTTTTTCTTCACCTTTTTCATTATTAATGTTACAAAAGTAAATGTAAAATATTATAGAATAAATTGATAGTAGAGATATAAAATTTCTGCAAGTACCAAACAAGTGCAGAGATTTTTTATTTTTTTTAATCCTCAAGATATTAATCAATATTAACCCATTGCTTTGTTCTTAAAGCTGTTATACATTCGGAGAAAATATCATATTTATACAATGAACGGTTTGAAGATGAAAAGTTTTTTGTTTCCTGAAAAATTAACTTTTTGGAATTGTTTGGTTTTTTGTAGGAAACCCTTCAATTTTAGATGGAATAAATAAAACTGTCATTCACAAGCTGAAATAATAGATCTCTTTTACGATTGAAACAGATATAAGCACACAAATAAAAACATGAATAATTCTGCTTTTAATAAAAATCTAATACAAGGATTCCCAAACTATTGATCGCGGAAAATTGTTCAGCGATGGTAGCAATCAAAACCACACACACAAATTTCGAAAACTATAATTATCAAACTCTTTACCCATGAAAAATTATTCCGATCAATATCGTCAAGAAGCCTGCCGTCAATACAAAATTCTTCATATATTTATATCTCACCATATTAGAGAGATAAATTTATGAAATTATATTCAATAAAAATTAAAAATAAGTGAGAGAAAAGCAAAATATAAAACTGAAGTGGTATAAATAAATAATCGATTTATACACTTTTTCCTCGCGTCTTTTAATATCTACTAAAACTAGATTGATTTACTAAAGCTAGGTGGATATTCGACGTTTTAAAAAGTGGATCGCGGTCCACACAAATTTGGGAAATCTCGATCTAGTATATTATTCTCGCATTGTTTTTTTTATATTTTAAATACTTATTAAAATCATTCGTAACAGAGTAAATGAAAGCATCATAAATGGATGACATGGCCCTTGCGGAAATTCATCCAGATATTGATGTCGCAGTCAATGATAATTTTATGCAGCGATATTTCATTCATTCATTCCGAAATAATAATCTACTGATCGAAATGTGACACACAGAATATATACAAGACTATATAAAACAGGTTGCCGAATTTTCAGCCCCACTCTTCGATCAATTCGGAATTTATCTCTTTTTAGCGAAATTTTTTAAATGAAATTCATTTTAAGTCTCTTTCGAATACTAAATAAAGAATAATGTTGCTTAGTCTTTTAGAAACTACATTTTCAGGAAAAATCGATCGAAGAGTACGCAAATAATACGTGGAAAAAGAAAAGATTTAAAACAACTAAGAACTTCATTAATTCAGCAGATCTATAACCGCAACACGAACAGCTAATTTTCTATGTGAAGTACACGGTAAAAGAATATTTTATGCTATAACGGTTCTTGTTAAAGCTTTTGTGTTGAATTTTTAACATATCAGAGTGTTAGTTTAACATAATGTGATTGTGTTAAATTGATATTCAACATTTCTTTGTGTTTAAACAATTTATGGGTGATTGAACAAATAACATAAACATAATGTAGGTTTGAAATGTAAATTGTAAGAACGAATAAAATGTACGTGTGTCAACGTATGAATAATAATTTCATTATAAAAATATATTTCCAAATTATATCGAAGTGTTACGTTTTTCAATATTTTACATAATATTTATATTACTTTCTAACACATTCATCTTGTGTTAAATTAACACAAAAATTTGAGTGGACCGTTTGGGACATGCGATATATATTAAATTTAACACAAATTTCCCAACTGTGCAACTTTTGCAACTAAAGTTAGCGATTATAAGTAATTATATTTGTTATAATAGCACAGCAAATTTGTTAATTTAGCAAGACAACTTTTTGATGAAAATCGATAATATATCAATAATATATAATTTTTACATGTTTTACATTTAAATAATGATTTTATAAATAAATTAATAATATTATTAAACGTAATTAAATTGCTTCCTTCGATTAAAAAAATCTGAATTATCTTGAATATAAAAATAATCTAATAAAATAAATATTTTCTAGAACTGCAAAAAAAATTACTTGAATAAAAATTATTTCTTCATTTTATTTACATAAATATTTCAATTAAGAAATTTGTAACTTGACTACAAATAGTAAATAAGTTATTGGAACTCATCGAGTAAATAATTTTTGTGTTAAGTAAAATTTTTTATTGTAAGATATTTTTCTCAGTGTAATGAAGAGCACTTGTTACATTAGCAATTTTCATTGCATAATAGCAAAGAATTTGTTCAATGAGCATACTAATAATTGGTTTCAGTCATAATTTCCTTGTTGCACTGTCAAGTCTCCTTATTGTTAGTCGTAGACACCGGGACTCGCGCAGCAGGCCATAGTTTTGCTGAATCATCCAATCTATTTTTTTTCTCGTGCACCGTGAATTGCACGGAGGTTGTTTGCGTGGCGACGGCGATCAACGTTTCACGTGTGATTGACGCGCAAGTGAAAAGCGAACCGCGTGTACAAAACAGAACGGGGGATGCACACATATACGCACACACCAGCTAGGCGCGACGATGATCTCGAGGAGAGTGCTACTAATTGCGCGAGGCGTATTCTTCTCCTCTCGTCCGCTCGTCGCTCCGGTCATGCTAAATGATTGCACAAACATGCGCGTCGATGCGCGGCGATGTTACTCACGCCGAAAGCGTTAACGCACGTCTTAGCGGGGATTATTAGAAATTACACGACAAAATGTCGGGTCAATTAGACCGCTCTAATTAGGCTGCGCCGCAGAATACGCTCGTAACGGTTTATATGGCGTGCGATGAAGCCATCCTCTCGTGCTCGCGTTGCACAGTGGGCAGAAACATACTAAAATCCAGACATAAAGTAAAATTATCTTTTCATTGCGAAAGACTTTAAAATTGTCTCTAGTTATTGTTTAAAAGTTGCTTCAACTTAATTTGAAGTAAAAGGGAAAATAAGAATGTTTATTGTTGACAAGAGAACACGGCAATCGGTCATCATCGATTTTAATAAAATTTTATGGATGTGCAGTAAGCGTAGCATCAGGCGTTAATACGTCGACTGCTACGTTTGGAATTCTAGGTTCGATTTTCGAGCATAAGATTTTTTTTTCATTTAAATCTTATATTTTTAAATTGCTATATACAATTTTTAAACCGTTTTTAATTATTTAATATAAAGTGTTATTTTTTTTAAATCACACATAAGTAATTTAAAAATGCTTTTCTATTATTATTTAAATTAAAATTTCTCATGAACACAAAGAATATATTTGTAATAAAGATTTACAATGTCTTAAGATGCCAATACGGCTCCGTGATTGATTAATGACATCTTAAAACAGTACTTGAGACAATCTTAAATATGATTATATATCAATACCGGCCATAAGATTCTAATTGTTGTACTATGTTTTTTCACGCTCAAAAATGAAGATAGGAAGTTTTTAGAATTATTAATTTTGAAATACAACTATACAGTAACTTAGAAGATTAATAATAGAATAAAAAATGCAAAAAAATAGTAAAAAATTAAAAAATTAAAGTAACAAACTAAGAAAATAAACTGATAATAATAATAATAATTTTAATTGGAAGTGAATAGATATTCGTGGTTTTGTTTTACATTTTCTTTATATCTATTATATTAAATTTAATCATTTGTAATTTTTAATGTGAAAACTTCTGAAAAATAATACCTTTTCAATCAGTAATCAAATAGAGATTGTTTTCTGAATGTGGCTTTTTTTGTGATTCATCTAAATCTTTTTTTTTTTACTTTGTTCATCCGATTTTATAAATTTGGCTTTTCGGCATTTCAAATTTGAAATTATTGGAGGACATATATTAAAAGATTAATAATCTTAAAAACTTCCAGTCTTTATTTTTGAACGAGGAAAATGCGGTTTTACAACGATTAGAGTCCCATGTCCGGCTTTCAGCTCACTGTGCGTCGTCGTGGAGATCGTCGTGGCGATAGCCGCGACATACCGCCTCGCCACCCGCGCAAATTGACATCCTTTATAGGGTTTTATTATTCCAAATTGCGGCTTAATAAGATTACGTATACGCGGGCGTGTAAATCGCCGTTTGGTATCGACACATACACGTACACGGAGAGAATTTTGTTTCGCCGGGATAATTAATCCGGGGATAAAATTGATCGTACGCTCTCGAGTTTCAGCGTGAGTAACCGCATGATTAATGGCATGTTAGTCACCTCTGCGTGATCTCAGTGCGAGTTATGTTGTGCTCCTGTCTCTGCTCAATCCGGCGATTCACCAGCCTAATGGTTGATCATTCGCAGAATTATCAAAATTGTTCGCTCCATTATCGTTACTCTAGTGCGTGTTGTAACTGTCTTTTTCGCCGGAGACGCACCATCGTGCGGTCTCGGAGTGGTTTGGAACGTTCGACGAGACTTTAAATTTAAGGGAACCGATTCGAATCGAGGCGACTCGAAGCAGCGGAGTCCGCTGGCGATCCACAAGAGAAAACGTGGCTTCGCTGTTTATTTGCAGTATCCCGAAGCTTAACGCGCCGAAACCTTTTTAATCCTTCACGTTAGGTAACTTTGTAATTATGCCTGAATTATCGCAAAGGAAAGTTGGTGTCAAAGTCGTCAGAAAGTAAGACTGGAGTTTACTGCCCGGGAAAATGCTTCCTGGGATTTACTGCGAAATAGAGACGGGACTACAAATTGTTGAACATCGGGAAAGAGAAAGAAAGAATAATTGCCCGAAATGTAAATGTGTAATCGCTGTAAGAGTTCGAAGCGATTGATGACAATGAATGGATAATGAATCGAGTGACATTACAACGAGATTCACAACGTTAAATTTTTTTATCGAACAACGATAATCGGAGAAGCGTGCGAGAATTCCACCGCGGTCTACCGACGGTTTATTTTAACATAGAGAAAGACACTTACAGACAGGAGTCAACCAGCTGATTATTTGACATACCAGCTGATTTGCGTCTCTTGCGCCCGAGCAGTGGATGATGTCCCCTGAAAGCAGAAACATTGAAAATTTCTTACTGCAATTCAGTACAAATTATAAAAAATAATCTTATTTATCTATGTAGATGCATCTTCCGTGAAAGTAAATTTAGAAAAAAAGTTCTAGCTACACTGAGGAAAAAAGTTGTTAACTCGAATAAATTTCTTCAGCCCAATATTTACGTATTTAAGTTATATACGTTATATTAACAAAAGTTAACAATTTTTTTTCAGTTTATCAGTTAATAAAGTTGAGGATGTATTGATGATCGATATTCTCTCTCTCTCTCTCTCTCTCGTTAGTTCTTTGACTGAAGATCGAGTTTCTATTTGATGTATGCTCCATGATAACTCTTAGCAAAGATTTGTTATTGCCTTTCTTATGCCTTCCAAGAAATGGTGATCAATTAAAAAACCGATATGGATATATTTTTGGAGCTGCAACTTTTATGCCACGATCACCACAGATGATCGGTGCAATCTCAGCAAAAACTGACTTATATATATTGAAAGCATAACCATTTTTGAAGTTTTAGCATGTATTTGGATTCTATGAGATAACTATTGGTTTTAACTGTGTAAAATTAAATGATTGAAGTATTTTTGATAACAGTTAATAAGATTTCAGGTACTGTTCATGCATTCTTATAGCGATTTCGGCTGGAGCGCACTGATTGCATATTTCAGGACCCAGATAACCATCTGAGTCCTGAAATGTGCAATTGGTGTGCCCCAGCCGAAATCACTATTAGTTAAAAATATCGAACGTGAGTGTATAACTAGACGATTGCGACATTTTAATATTTACTTACGTCTGGAAATCTTACAATAGGTTAGTTTTTAATTAATATCTTTGTAACATTATTTTAAGCTATTTTTTTTAATAGCGTTGCCAAATTTTCCGTTACGTGTCTAGTTCATCAAAATTCATCTTATTCATCAGATTTTTGTTTGAAAAAGCTACATCGGAATTGAATTTTTGCAAAGACATGCAAAAAAATTCGCTCTAACCATTCGTATAATTTTTATGTATCGAAGCATTTTTAAAAGTAACGTGATATATCAGTCGTACGATGCATCTGTTATAAGATACCTTATATAAAAACTCTAACTTAAACTTTTATGTAAATTGAACTGACAAGCCTTCTACGGACATAGCTGAATTTTATTGCTTTATATTTACTTGTGTGATTTTATATACATTTTTCAAATTCACCTGAATGTACACCGAATTGGTTTTTCGGTCATAACACAGCCGTAAGGCGAATAAGAATAAGTAATATCACATTGATTAAATTAAAATTCAATTTAATCAATGTGATATTACTTATTCTTATTCGCCTTACGGCTGTGTTATGACCGGAAAACCAATTCGGCGCACATTCAGGTGAATTTGAAAAATGTATATAAAATCACACAAGTAAAAATAAAGCAATAAGATCCAGCTATGACCGTAGAAGGCTTTTCAGTTCAATTTACATTTATACATTAATGGTCTAACATCTCTCTAAATTTAAACTTTTATGTAAACCGTGTATCGTGACCTGCTCGCGACTTTTTATATAACCGTGAATTAAATATACGAGGGCCAAATACAAGCAACAAATTAAAGGATGCTAATAAGTAAATTTAATCTGTCAATTATACAATTAATATTATGGCGAATTAAACTTTTACTTATTTAGAAACTCATTCAATTGGTTTGAAATTTTAATACAATATTAGTTTAGCTTTAAGTTATGCTATATAATTTTTAAACGGATTAAAGCATTTTGATCTTTCAATTATACTTCCTTAAATACAATAAAAGAAAAATTTTTTTAAACAAAAAAAATATTTAAAAAAATATTTTTTTAAAACCATATATTTTGATGCAAGTATTTGTTTGTTCTGTTTAAGTAAAAAATATTTACTTTTAAATAAATATTATCTTAAATATATAATTTTGTCTTTTTACATTTTTCACGTTTAAATAATGTGATTTTACAAATAAGCTAATGATATTACTAAACTTAATTAAAATGTTTTCCTACACAGAAAAAAAATTAATATCAAATCAACAATCCATTGTTTCATATATAAGCAAGAATATAAAATCTTGTTGGAAAAATTTATAATCTTAAACAGACATAATTTGCTTACGTGAAGAGAAAACTCATTTTTTTCTGTGTAGATTAAAAAATCAATTATCTTAAATATAAAATTAGTCTAACAGTAAATAATTTCTGGAACTACAAGAAAAGATTACTTGACTGAAATTATTTATTTTATTTTAAGTAAATATTTCAATTAAGAAATTTTTAACTCGACTGCAAATAAACATTAGTATGTATTGATTAAATAATTTTTTAAAGATATTTTTTTTCTCTCAGTGTACGAATTATAAATTAACACGGGTAAAATCATATACTTTTCGCTCCAAATAAAATCCGTATCGAGAGTATCACATTTCTTCTCTCCTGATAGATGTATTTTAAAATTGATAAATCACGTTTAGCATTAAATACGAAGTTAAACCGACGACGGCCGAATATTGGCGTTATTATCTTCTCTTCATCCGTTTATCGTAATTCTCCGTTTGTATTATACCCCGCGAATTAGCTCTAGCGATTGATTTAGGTGCCGTAATCCGTAATTAGTTGTTGGCCCACCGTATAACGATATCTCGGCGGAGAAATCCTTTTAATTCATCACCTGACACGTCCGGGACCTTCTCTGGGCTGCGATTAATTTCTCGCCCGGGCGCCCCTTTTACCCGCGCATTTCGATTTACCGCGGATTTCCCGTGGCCAGCAACGAAAACCTCGACGTAAATTAGCACCCATTGAGGAAGATAGACTGAGAGAGAGAGAGAGAGAGAGAAGAAAGAGAGGCCGCTCCGGGAATCGTGTCGCTCGCTGCGCGAAATAACTCGCGATATTCGATCATCGGAATAGAAAAAGGGCTCGACGAAAGTAATCCGGCTTGTCACTCTTTCTCTCTCTTTCTCGAGAGAGGAGCTGTCGGCTCCTTTCGTGGACGAATCGGTCGATTTTCGGAATAATCGAGCAGGTCACGATCGATGCGGAGAGACCGTATTCCGCGGAGGGAAAACAGACGGAAAATTCACCGCGCTCCGCGCGTGGGCGAGAGGACGGACCGGGCGATAATTAATTTATGCCCCAAATGCTTTATTAATGAGAGCACTTGATTACCGGCGGCGAAATGAACACCGCGCCCGCCATCGCAGTGGAAAAATAACGGACCTCCCCGTTCCCGGATTATCGTTTCGTACACCAACTATACTGTATGAATTTGCGATCGTAATGCGTTTAATTTACGCGATGCCCCTCGCGAAACTAACTTTCGCGAGGACGTGGACGTGATAGCGCAAAATTTTCGAGCGATTAGACCGCGAGCCGCTGTCTACGATTCGCGGTAACCGTAATAATTTTCCGATTCTTATTATTATTTACATCGACGTTTATTTTAATGTTCGTTCACAAAAATGCGGATCGCGATATTTTTACATGACGTATCCTCTTCTGTATTTTACATCTCATTTATGTGCGCGCAAAGAAAGGTTTTTGCTAAAGTATCTAAAAATTTAGATGGATACTTTGGTTCTGAAAATATTTTTTTTGTTGGACCATCAAAAATAATTACGTAGGACGCTCAAGCACGATGAGCGATGCTGCAAAAAAGTGTCAAAACATTCTAGCGACCAGCTCGAACGTCCTATATAATTATTTTCATGGTCCAACAAAAAATTATCATATCTGTATCTAGTGTTAAATTTTTAGATAGGGTCACTGTACCAATCGCTAAACAGTCACAATAAATGATTTAAAAAATAAATAAATATAAAATTTTTGCAAGTACAAAGACAAGTTCAAATGTTTTTTTTTTTATTTTTTAAAATGGGTCCTCAAAATATTAATTAAAGTCTATAACTTTTGTATTTATTATATGTCTGAAGAAGAATTATTATCATATTTGTACAATAAACTGTTTGAAGATAAAAAGTTTTTTATTCTCTGAAAATTTAACTTTTTGGAATTGTTTGGTTTCCATAGAAAATCCTTCAATTATATTAAAAGGTTTTACTTGTTCATTGACTAGTGCAATGATCATACGTTAGTTCTTTCCGTATACATGGAGAAAATTTTCTCATAAAAATTATCCTAAAAATATCATGATAGGACAACATTGTACAATATTTCGAAGAATTTTATGCGATTTTCTTTCTATTAATATTTACTGCACATTTTATATTCAACATAGTAAAATATAAAATACATTTATTTTTACTAAACTGTATAGTTACAAATTTTCGTGATTTTAAAACATGTTGTATAGATAATTTTTATTAAGCAGTTTATAAAATGTCCTTTGCATATTTAAAAAATCCCTATAGTTATTCATAATATATTTTTTATTGTTTTAAATAGAATGCCAAGTAGCGATAAACATACAATACCTTATGTAAATTTTACATCATGATATTTTCTATTTAACTTGGTCGCTCATGATAATTTTACCATGCAGCATGCATAATTGATTGGCGCGATGTTTATACCATAAATAGCCAACATGTAACACATTTATCAATGAAAGAAATGGTGTAATATGTAGACAGGAGGTTCCAGAGATCCAGGGTTTAAATCCTATTAGGGTAAGCTTATTTATCAAAAGATGATACACATAATATTAAATATAGAGTCATATAAAGATAAATTTCGTATAATTATCATTATATAAGAAAATTCTGTCTCGAATTGTTTTGCCAAAAATTTCATCTAAGAATATTTTACAATGTTGCAAGGTAATTTTTATTAAGCAGTTTATAAAATGTCCTTTGCATATTTAAAAAATCCCTATAGTTATTCATAATATTATATTTAATAGGTTGCTAAAAGTTATCCTAAAAGTTCATCATCACGTGGTAAAATTTGTAGGCAAATTTTGCGGTAAAATAAAGATAAATTTTGTATATAATTATATATCATTATACGAAAAAATTCTGTCTCGAGTTTTAAAAATTTTGCCTCAAAACATTTTACAATGCTGTATGGTAACTTTTATTAAGCAATTTATAAAATGTATTTCGTACATTTCAAAAATTCCTGTCGTTACTCATAATATTAGGCTGCCAACAGTTGTCATCTAGCTATCACCATACACAGTAAAATTTGCAGTGAATATTGCGGTAATATATAACGAAAAATTCTCTCCGTGCAGAACACAATATTGCGATTTATTATGTATATTGTATCGTGATTACTTTATTATTACCGGTAATTTCGCAAGCCGCTGCGGAGGTACAGCAATTTCCGCGTGTCGATGCTTCCGCAAGGGCGCAGAGTGAGATTCATTTTCAAAGATCCATCCCGCCGCGCCGTCGCGGGGAGGGAAAGTTATAAAGGCTTATAAAGGCGCTCGAAGCGCGTTTGCGCACGCGCGCGGTGACAATTCTTGTGAATTAATAAAACGGTATATTAACAATCGTGGATGGCGCGCACCACCACCGCCGCCGCACCGGAAGCGGAAGCGGAAAGGGAGGAGGATGCGAAGAGGAGACGAGACCGTCGTTTATCCCTCCCCCCCTTCCCGTCTCCCACGGGAGCAGAAAAATCGTGAATCGCGGCTCGTTGAACGATACGAAACGGGGCCCGCGTAATGCGGAAATTTAACAGAAATACATCCCGAAAAAGATATTAATTACGCGAGCAAATAGCGTTGCGTCGCGTGCGCGTATGCGAAGATAGATGGAGGGGGGAAGGGAGGGGACGAGCCCCCGTTTGGTAATATATATCCCGCAACGAGACGGCTCGCGCGTCCCGCATTGAAACAGTTGAACCGTTAATTACGACGGATATCCACCGGCGTTAATTTAAAATTGCCATTAACGCGCGCGCAATGATAGAAAACCAATTACTGTCGCATTTCGACGATAATGGGAAATAACGTATGGCGGGGAAGGGAGGGGGGTGAGAAGAGTCCCGCGGGGGAACAGACGGATAATCCGTTGTTAATTCATCCGGTAATATTAATTTTTTTCCAATCGGCTGAAAAGACGATGCACGCGAGAGAGAAATTAATTAGAGTCAGGTCGGACAGCGATTATCCTCGATAATTTACCGCGATTATCCTCGAATTTAGAAAGTCTCTCGTAATACCTGCTTAAAGCATAAATGACGCGATATGAAAATGGACGAGAGAAACACGCGAACATATCGTTTTGTTGTGAAAACATCGATTACTACGCCGACCGCGTTTGATCTGCTTACGACCGATCCGCCAGTCGCACACACGATAATCTGCTTTGGGCTAATAATGTCCGCGCCGTATTTGACGATTCGCCGAAGGTTTTTATGGGATTTAACGATCGATTTTCGCCCCGCCCCGCCAAAGAGCGATTTTCGTTTCGTCTGCCTCGATCCGCGTGTGATTGATAACGAATTTTTTATCGCGCGCCTCCCGATAATCCGCTCCAAGGTAATAATGTGCGGACGGCGGTGTTTGGCAACGCGCCTCCTCTCGGATCGGGACAAATTTTTAAATCGGATTTGATCAATCCACTTTGTGACCGTCGATGTTCATTTCATTCGGCGTTCGTACGCTTTCGGGGCACTCGATCGAGACGGGCGGGCCCCGGTCTCGTTCCGTTTGACGCGATCCGCGTCGGATCGCTAGTTCTCCGCGCGCGTCCCCCACGGGCGGATGAGAATGTAGGGCGACCAGTCCTGGAGAAAATAGTGTGAGATATTCTCTAATAATCTGTAAGATATTTCCTAATATTTGGCTGCTTTGAAATCTGTTGACGACAGAAAAATAAAGGAGCTGGTTGGATTTGAACTCGGGATCCCTTGTTCCGACGACTAGTTCTCTCACCACTAGACCAAAACTCCATTAGTATTGTGGTGTTTTCATTTCGCATATCAACACTTCTATTTAGATCCTTATGTCTCGTATATTTCTAAGAATCTTACAATAGTTATAGATATATTTATTTAAAAAATGTAAAAAAATACTAGTTGTAATAAGTATTTGTATAAATATAAAAAAGCAAGTAGTATTTTTTTTATAGATGCATCCTTTAAATAAATATTTCTATTGAATTTATTTCGATTGTTTCCCAGTACCGGGGGCGACGCACGGTGTGCCATTTATCCAATCTAGCTAGACGAGTTAAGTGTTTCTTAGTTGTATGCAAATGTTCTATATAATTCTTTAGTTTTATGATGATTCATATTGTATGTAATAAATTTTATTTTTTATTCTTTAGAATTTTTATGTAAACATGTATATTTTTTCTTCAGAATCCCTAGTTTAAATTTAAAGTTAGCATATATAATGTAAATAACCATAAAAACTAAATAACAATGCAAAATATTTGCACATGCAACCAAGTAGAATATTTTTGTTCCGCTAGATCACTGATATAATGATATGCGTTAGATTCATACGCGAGGAAAAACAGAATGTTGATTGTTTCCGCATTTTGAGCTTTTGTAAATGTGTAAAAATAAGAATTAATATAAAATAATAGAGTAACGGATTCGTTTATAAATATTATAAAATAAATACACATAGATGTTATTTTAAATCTTTATTTTTTGTATTTAACAATTTTTGGGAAGTATAAAGATGAAAATAAAACTGCATTGTTCAGATGATATAAATAATAAATATAATATATATATAATATAATTGCTAAGNTAGCTTTAGATATTTTTAAAATAAACTATATAAATAATTAAAACTCGTTCCTGCCCTTGGCCAGACCAGACAAGATAGTCAAAAAATCAGGGTTGGGTAAGTTAATAAATTTTTTTAACTAAATTAAGTTAAAGTTGATGGCACATAAAATTAATTTAGTTACGTTAAAAGTTATATGAATAAAAAATTAACTCAGTTAAAGTTACGTTAAGATTAAATTAATTTAAGTTAAAATAAAAGTTAATTTTAAAAATCATAATTTATATAAAAGTAGAATATCGTAATTTTTTAAAATGGCATTCTAAATAACAAAACAATTACAGTACAATTAAATTATCAAATAAATTTTTTGTTTTATTTATAAATTAAGTTTATATGAAATAAAAAAGAAATATTGTTTTTTATATAGATATGTATTCTTTTACAATTTTTACATTTTATGATTAAAAATATGATCTTACATATAATGTAAAATATAACCTTACATACGATATATCGATAAAATATAATCCTATTAAAAAAAATTATCATTATTAAAGTAATTATTAAATTTTAATAAGAGCGTCATTTCAAAATGATTATCGGTTAACATTCCTCATCGTAAGTTATCAAATAGTAAACCACCTGCACTAAACATTCATTCTACATGTGCTAAGGATGATGATACCGATATATTATACTTTATAAAAGCTCGTTTTAGTGCAGATGGATAATCTTTTACATCATTATATTTACTGCTGTAAAGGTAATTTTCAATAATCGAGGATATATTGTTAGATTGTACTGTGTTTGTCTTCCTTCTTTTAAAAAAAATTAACGTAAAAAAAAGTTAATAAGTTAATGTTTAAAAATAACTACTTGAAGTTAAAAATTAACACATTTAAAATTAACTAAATTAAGTTAAAAGTTATTAACTTTTTAACTAGTTACTACCCAAGCCTGCTAAGATTTTTTTAGATAAAAATATATACCTTTACTTCTTTAAATTTAAAAATAATGCTAAAGAATAATGCTAAATATTTGCAGATAATTATCAAGAAAAGATCTCCAAAAATCTGAGATTTCAAAAATTCAAAAAATTATGAAACTTTGACACTTTGACAGTACATATGATATGCATAGAACATATCTTGACATAAAGTAAACAATTTTTGTTGCCTGAATTCACCTTGAAAGGATAAAATCTAAAAATTAGTCCACTTTTCATTTTTATTTTATTATTCACCAATAAATAGAATAACATTTTAGAGAAAAAATTTATTTCGTTTAATAAGATTTATCGATTAGGAAACTTATCAATTGTTAAAAAAATACATAAACAAAAGCAAGAGCAATATATTCTAATTTCGAAATGCTTTTGTTCAGCTAGATTGGGCAAATGGCACATTGTGCATTTATCCTCGCAATAAATCGGCGAGAACATTAGTCAAAAACCGACAATCGTGGTCACGGCGGATTTACGAGCGCCGCGCCACCGGCGAATCGTCGCGTTCGCCTTTCCGTGAAACGGAATCGCTCCGTTTGAGAATGGACAAAAATCATCCGTCCCGCCGTCGGCGATGATCCGTTCCCCTCGCTCCCGCGATCCACGAAGATTTCTCCTCCGGAGGAAAATTTCACGACCGGCCGGCAATCCGGGTCGCGGATTTTTAATTAAATTCGCATCGACCGTCTCGGCGAAAATATCAAACTCCGCATTAAATTTCTATTAACTCCCCGCGCCCGAGAACCTCGAGAAATTTTTCATTTAAAATTAATGTACAATCGCGATTAAAATTCTTAATCCGCGACAGTTGGAGAAAAAGAATTTAAATTACCGTTAATTATTTATACTGAATTACAGATTTTGTCTGTATCTTATATTTGTACAGTGTTTCCTTTCAAAATATATACACTGAAAAAAAAGTCTGGTTATAACTACCAAATGTATAGTGAAATAGTATCAATTAAATATTTTGTCAATATAACGAAAAATAATTTTATTTTACTAAATGTTTAGTAAGTATTATCAAATCTGGTATAAGTTACAATATATTTAGAAAAGGAAAATTAAATTTTTTGGTTACATTGACCAAATATTTAATTGATACTATTTCACTAAATATTGGGTAGTTATAACCAGTCTTTTTTTTCAGTGTAAGAATTTGTAGATTGCATATTTTATATCCATAGTTCTTATTTCGTAACAAAATCGCCTCCGCGAGCAGAACAACGACCGAGAGAGGCGATTCGGTTAATTCTGGGTCACTCGGCGTTTTCCCCGGCGTTTTTCTCACAGCGCTTTCGCTCCTTCATTATTATATTCCGCGGTCTCTCTTTCTTTCTCATCGCAGGCAGTCGGCAACAATCGAGTCGCACGCGCGTTACCGCGTCGCGATTAGAAATTCGTATTTTTCCGGTCATTGTCCGCGGACGCGCGTGGATCGCCGATTCGCCGAGTGCGCGGTGTGCGTGCGGTGCGAGCGAGTGCCCGAATGCAAAATAAAGATCTCGCCGGGTGATAATGGTCGCGGGACGCGCGTATGTAAATACGATCGCGTAATTACACATCGAGGGGGAGGCCGGTAGTCTCGAAAGGCTGCCGTACGCTGCCGTATAATTTACCTTCTTCCCCTCCCACCCCGTTAACCCTACTGCCCCCTACAGATTTCATTTGTAAAATAGTCCGCGATCTGTTCGCCGTACGAGCTCGCGGACTCGCGGCGAGGATATCTAAATGGCCGAGAAAAAGACCGGGTGTCGCGCAATATCCGCCCTCCCCGCGTTTTTTCTCGCCGCGAACTTTTCCCTCGCTACTTCGTGGAATCGCGTCGCATTCTCGTGACAACGTCACGTATCTTGGGAGCACGCCGGAAGTTTATTTATCCCCGTTTTACGCGGGAGACACGGAACGCGCGCGGCACACGCGGAGAGAGATAAATGTAGGATTGGCTGTCAAAAGCAAATATTTTTTCCCCCCGAATAGCGAGCCCCGTGTGCGATCGTCGCCTCGATAGAATTTTATATCTCTTTTTATATCTAAGGAGGTACGATCGAAAAATCGAAATGCTTCAATCTGTTTAAAAATTACGTAGTGCATTATTTAAAGCGAAGCTACACTGAGAGAAAAAATTTTTTTAATGGAAAAAAAATGCATTTTCTTAAAACCATATATTTTGATGCAAGCATTTGTTTGTTCTGTTTAAGTAAAATTATTTACTTTTAAATAAATAGATATATTATCTTAAATACATAATTTCGTATTTTTACACAGAAAAAAAAATTAATATCAAATCAACAATTCATTGTTTCATATATAAGCAAGAATATAAAATCTTCTTGGAAGAATTTGATAATCTTGATCAGACATAATTTGCTTACATGAAGAAACAAAATTTCTTTATGTTAGCAAATTATGTCTCTTTGAGATTATAAATACTTCCAAGGAGATTTTATATTCTTGCTTATATATGAAACAATGAATTGTTGATTTGATACTAATTTTTTTTCTGTGTATCAAATCAACAATTCATTGTTTCATATATAAGCAAGAATATAAAATCTTCTTGGAAGAATTTGATAATCTTGATCAGACATAATTTGCTTACATGAAGAAACAAAATTTCTTTATGTTAGCAAATTATGTCTCTTTGAGATTATAAATACTTCCAAGGAGATTTTATATTCTTGCTTATATATGAAACAATGAATTGTTGATTTGATACTAATTTTTTTTCTGTGTATCAAATCAACAATTCATTGTTTTATATATAAGCAAGAATATAAAACCTCCTTGGAAGTATTTATAATCTCAAAGAGACATAATTTGCTAATATAAAGAAATTTTGTTTCTTCAGGTAAACAAATTATGTCTGATTAAGATTATCAAATTCTTCCAAGAAGATTTTATATTCTTGCTTATATATGAAACAATGAATTGTTGATTTGATACTCATTTTTTTCTGTGTACATTTTTTACATTTAAATAACGAATTTACAAACTAATGATATTGTTAAACTGCTAAATTAAATTGTTCCCTTAGATTAAAAAAAAATCCGAATTATCTTGAAATATAAAAATAGTTTAATAGTATTTTTTAGAATGCAAGAAAAAATTACTTGAATAAAAAGTATTGCTTCATTTTATTTATATAAATATTTCAATTAAGTAATTTTTAACTTGACTGTAAGTAAATAAGGTATTGAGACTCACCGAGTAAATAATTATTTTTGTGTTAAGTAAAATTTTTTTTATTGTAAGATATTTTTTCTCTCAGTGTAATATTAAAATTCCAAATCGATTGGTCGTGTAGTTGTTAAAAAAATAAAAGTTTGAGTTGAAGTTTTATGCGTGACACCTCATGACGGATGCATCGAACGATTGATATACTATATCACCTTACGTTGCTTTTTAAAATGCTTCGATGTGCATAAAAAGTATATGAAAAGTTAGAGCAAACCTTTTTGTTCGTTCAAAAATAACTCCATTCAGTAGGTTTCCTCAGAAATCTGATAAAATGTATGCTTATAAAGTGAAAAATATATAACGGAAAATTTAATAATGCTGTTACAAAAATGATTAAAAAATTCTGGCTGAGGTAATATTTTTCGCAACAGATTTTTCACTTTCTCTGGAATGGGAACGATTTTAGAGATACTAGTTAGCATCTATATTATTAAAATTGATTTTCAATTTAATTATATAAAAATACTGTTCTAGTTCATTTCAAGAGCTATGTTTGAAACCGAAAGTAACGGTGGCAATTTTCGAATGAATTGGAAACTGTAAAAATCACATATGAAATATTATTTCAGCACAAGATCTTGCTATGACCGTATCTTGGACCATCTTCTATTTAATTTGTTGTATACAAATCACGGTCTTGAATCTATATTATGATTAAAAAATTGTTACAAAAATATTAATTAAACAGCTGTAAGGTTCCAGGTGCACAGGTAAGCATTGAAAGCTTTGATATACGTTGCAGATTAGCTGTCCAATTGTGCAGTCATATTTAACATTTTTAACGGCAAAACTAAGAATAATGCATAACAGTATATAAAATCTTAAATTAAAGAAACATTTCATAAATTTAATTTTACGCAGTTAAAATTAAAAGTGATCTCGTAGAGTCCAAAGACCTGCTAAACGTATAATTATTGTATGAAAGCTCGATATATTTTTACTCGCGGAATACTTTCATTAAAATTATATTAAATATCAATATCTAGCGCGTTATTGTAAAGCAATATACAAAAAACAATGTACAAGTGTGTCAAACGGATCAAAGACCATCAAATTAATGGACAATAATCTCGCTACACAGATTATTGTTGTTTTAAATGACATATTAAATGTTAATTTAATTTATCATTCATTGATTTGCTCTTGTCTCTTTGACTTTAACATATCTGTATATTAAATGTCTCTCGATCCGATAATAAGCTAATTTCTTCCTTGAGAAATTTTAATTTAATCACCGGGTCGAAAAACTTCTTTTATTAAATTAAGCTTCTCCTTTAATCCTAGAACGATACATTACCTGTTTTTTTACGAGAACGATACGCTACATATGATATATCTAACCCAACTTTGATTGTTTGTAACTTTTATAAAAATGAATATATTGTAACGAATTTTCTCTCCCAATCATTGCACCAAACATTAAAACATACACTGGTAACAACAAATGTATCTTTATCAATAAAAAAGTTATAATAAAAAAAGGGCAACAGAAATTTAAAAATACCTTTTTTATTCAAAAATTTGAATTTGTTGGAAAAATTGAAGATAAAAGATTTTTAATGACTTCTAAAAATAGTGTTACGAGAACTATAATATAAATTTTGAATTTAAAGAAAAAAGTATGCCATAACCGTATCTTTTAAAACTTGAATATGGCATACCTAGTGTAGACTTTCGATCGTTAGTATGTAAAGATTGTTAGCTGCAGATTAACGCTATCTTTTATGCCAAAGAGAAAGGGTATACTAAGGATGTTTAAATCTACCCCTAAATTAGCCAACCTTCAAAGTTATAAAAATGTCAGCCTTCGATAGAAACTGGGTATATCACGCCCGGAAAATGTGTCGTTCTAGAATTAAATTAGCTGCATAGCATGTACCTCGTGAACAGTTGATTTTCTACTTTCATTTATTTCTTTTTTTTCATCAAAATGCTCGCGAATTTATTATTATCGGGCTACGAATGTGTAACAGACACCGGACGCTTGTTCCGTCGTGATTATCGGGCAAATCTCACGGAAAAACACGGGAAATTTTGGCCCTTCGGCCCGAAAGAGGGAGGGAGAGAGAGAGAGAGAGAGAGAGAGAGAGAGAGAGAGAGAGAAAGAGAGGGAAGTCGAATCGGGAAATGTAAAAACGTGCCGACGTGTATTATATCGGTGATCGATGCAGCGCGAGAACCCGCTCGATAAGAGCAATCTGTTCCGCTTCGAGCTATCCGTCACGCAGGGTGAAGGGTGGAGGGTGGCGGCGAGGGTGTAGCTCGAAAATCCCTCTCCTCGCGCCCCGGTAAATCTCGCGCGATCAACCTCGGGTCGACCACGAATTCGCATCGCGATTATTCGCGCTTTCCTATAAATTTCTCTCGAAATTATGACGCGAAAAATCATCCTCACCGAAAACATCCGCCACAAGTGCATTATTATTATTATCTTTTTTTTTTACGCGCGATATGGCATCCCGCGATTCTTCGTCATTATGCGTGAAAATATTCGTGTGTTGACGAATTCGCGTCCAGGTAAATATTTTTCCGAAAGCGACGCGGCACAGCGCGGCGTACGCAGTGCATTAATACAGTTTGATGTTTCTCTTTAGTTCCCGTCATTATGTGTGTGCTCGAATAATTAAATTATTTAGCGTCGTGCTGACATAACTAAATTTAATTGACTCGCAATTAAAGAATTAATTAATTAACTAATTGGAAAAAGGAGGTCTCATTGAAGTTGCAAACCGCTCTTGCAATTGCAAAATAATGGATGTAATAATTACAGTTTATATGTGGAAGAATAAATTCGTAATATATTTTAAATCGCATATCTTAAATGTGTATATTTAAGTATTATAAAGTTATATATTTATATAAATAATATATATTTTTTTTAAATATATACTTAAGATAGTTAATATTACGTTATTTTATTATCATGTGTATAATTCAAGAGTTTCCTAAACCAAAATCCATTTTTTCAAAATCTGGTTTATGGCACTGAAACGTTTCAGTAGCGTTACATTGTGAACAATTTTGTTCCGATAAGAATGGAACATAAAACGGAAAATATAAATATAAATAGGTAGTAAATATAAAATTTCCGACAAGAACCAAACAAGTCCAGAGGATTTTTAATTTTTTTTTTTCAATTCTTCACAATATTAATTCTAAAGTCTATAAATCTTTGTTCGTATATCTATTATATGGAAAAATTACCATATTTATACAAAATATGGTAATGTATACAAAATATGGTAATACAAGGGATTTATACAAAATATGGTAATGTAAGAGAAGTATAAAAGTTCTTGTTAAAAGAAGTTTGTAAAATTTTAGAAATAAAAAGTGAAAAAATTGTTGCTTTTATTCAAAAAAGAAGTGTTTAATTTCAAGATATTAAAATGTTTTGTTTCTGTTTCTGTTTTTTAAATACTTAAAACTGTTTTAGTTTAAAACGATGTTCAGATTTAAAATACTAAAACATTTAAAACTGAAATTTTTAATAGTTGTAAACATTTTAGTGTCTCAAATCTAAACACCGTCCTAAAACTAAAACATGTTTAAATATTTAAAAAACGGAGATAAAAATCAAACATTTTATTATCTTAAAATGAAACACTTCTTTTTTCAATGTTATATTTTAAATAATATGTCCTTTGCCTTTTTTCTTTAATAATGTTAAGAAAAAGATAAATGTAAAACATGATGAGATAAATACGTAATAGGTATAAAATTTCCGCAAGAAACGAACAAGTTCATATGTTTATTTATTTATTTATTTTTAAATTGGATCGATTCTCAAAATATTAAAGTCTACAACTTTGTTCTTATATCTGTTATGTCCGAAGAACAATTATAATATTTATAAAGAATGAAAATTTAAAAATAAGAAGTTTTTTGTTTCCTGAAAATTTGACTTTTTAGACTTGTTTTATTTTTGTGAGAAATTTTTTAATTATATTATTAATACATTATATATATATTTTTTTTTTCTGAAATACGAATGTTTTGAACTTACTTCGTTATTCGAAAGAATTTGAGAGATTGTCAATAGATTTGTCAGAATCAACTTTTTTCCGAACGAAAGGTCGCGGTATAGAATTAAGATGTGGGGGAACCGGTAAAGATATACCGGTGGTAAAGGTACACCTCGCGTGAGAAACTTCATTCACTTTTTCTTCACTCGAATATATGTCTCAATTACGTAACTTGCACTTATTACTCTTGCTTTCAGTTATGCCATTGTACATTTTTATAACTGCGCATTTGTTTCTCCCGCGTGCCATTAACGCCGTCGCGTCGTCGCGCCGCTAATTCAAGCCAGCGCACTAGCTATGCGTGCACTTCCCTGGCCCCTCATCCTTCGAATGTGGGTCGACACAACGCGCAATCTTATCTCAGGTGATCCGTTCGACTCTCGATGGATTCCAACACAGATACGCCCGCATCCGTCGATCCTCCGTCCATAATTAACCCACGGAACTCTCGCGACGTCGATTCTCTCCGCGCGCGAGCGCGCGCGGGAAGGGGAAACACCCCCGTGTCTGGAGAAAAAGGGTTTTTCGCCGAGAGAGAGAGAGAGAGAGAGAGAGAGAGAGACTGAGAGAGTTTCTTCTTCTCGACACGATTGAGTTCGCACGGCGCGCACGGCGCGGGGTTGGGGGGATACCATCAATCAATCGCACGTTCTAGGAACTATCTCGGCGATCGATGCCGGGGCCACCCCCGAAGTCCGGTTCCCTCTCTCGCTCCGTCGCGTTCCTCGACAGCGCGGCGTCGCGGCGTCGACGTCGGTTGACGCCTACCTATCTACCTACCTACCTACCTACCTACCTATCTACCTACCTCGGGCGTTGTACGGTTTCGACGTTGTACGTTTCTCTGTGCACGACGCGCCTTTATCACGTAACGCAGAGACCCGTCGACGACGCCGGCTTTTACGACGACGGACGCGGTCGCGAACGTTTGTTACGAATTTTCGCGGCTCTCGAGATGCAAATCCGGGTAGAACGAAGGAGGAACGAGCGCGCCCGTCGTCGTCGACGACGACAGAGGAACCCTCTTTTTGTTTTTCTCTCCCTCCGTTCTTTTATTTAAAGTAGCTCGAAGCGCGCCCGGGCGCCTCGAACCTCCGGAGGATTCTCCGGCGATCTCACGACGTCCTTTGACGACGTCGCCGTGCTTTGTGCGAGCGTCAGAGATCGTCCCAAGTCATCCCTATTTTCTTTCTCTCTGTCTTCTTCCTGACAACTTTCTAACGTTTGTCTTCAAATTAAGGACTGTTGACTTTAAGTTGGACTGAAATTACATCAAGAGTAGGATTTCCTGGTTCGCAAGCAATCCGAGACTTAATTCGCGGGAGAGTCTCCAGATTTATTGCTTGCCGAAAGACTATTGACGTGCCACATTTTCATCGGCGTTTCATCTACTCCAATCGATTCGCGAGAATGGAGACCACTTTATCGGTCCTTTAATAAAAAAAATATAAAAAAAAAAGTTTTCCGTTAGGAAAGCACGACGTTCATCTAATAGAAAGCATATTAGACACGGACTCCTTTCCTCGCAATATCTTCGCGCAATAGCGAAGCTTTATTTCGCGTTCACCCCTCGCTGAAACGAGCGGGCGGCGTTCTCTCATGAGGGCGAAGGGGGGGGGGAGAAAGGGGGAGCGAAGGAGAGTCAGGAAAAAGGGACAGAGTGTATTGCAGCGCGCGCACGCAGGAAGCGCGAGCGCGAGAGGAAACCGAGGAGCGGTGCGAAGCTAAAGGGTGACGAAGAATACTATGGGGAGAAGAAGAGGCCAAGGTGGGAGGACAAGAAGAGGTGGAGGAGACGGAAAGCAGACGACGGGAACGAGAACTCCGCCGCAACCTCGTTCTCCATTCCGCGGCAGTGGCGCGGTTGTTGAAAAGCTGCTCTCTCGCCCTCTCCGAACTTCTTTTTTTCTCCCTCACCTTTTTTCCCCGTCGTTTCGTTTCTTCCCTCTCGCCGTCGGAAAACGGGACGATCGTGATCGCGACGCGTGCGCCGGCACTCGACAAAATTCACGCGACGATCTCGGGATCCACGACACGGCACGCGGGTATCCTGTCTGACTTTTCTTTTTTTTTTTTTTTCTTCTTTGCTCGAGAAAATGAGCGCAGAGATGAGAGCGAGAAATAAGTGAGAGAAATTGAATGTAAGGGTGGAAATGAGAAAGTGGGAACGGTAAGAGGAATATCGCACCCCTTTTTAGGTGTCGTACTGACATTACAGCCGAGCGAGGAAACATTTTGTATGAACGTGCTATTGGAAAATTAGAACGGAAATTGCTTTAATCCTTCTTAATTCATCATGTGTTAATGTAGGAGATTTCATAACGAGAGATAAAATCCGCGTAACACTTTTCACTCATCTCAGGGAAAAAAAAACGAAAGTAAGAGAGAAAGAAAATAAAAATCCACATAAAAAATTTATAAGAGAGAGAAAAAACCTATTTGAATTTTATATAAAATGATTTCGATCGGTGTACATGAAATGTGACAATTTCAGAAATAGGATATTAGCTTCGCTTGAAATCTGTCCGAGTTTTCGTTATTAAAATACGATGACTCTGCGAGTACCGTTGCTGATGCAGATGTTTAAATTTTATGACACTGTCAATATTGCACTTGCAAATGGGTACGGCGTAAGAAACGTGTGCGAGCATTTGAATGTGTTCGCGGTTAAAAATCGCGATGTACATGTAGAAAGATATTGCCGTGCTAAGAAAAGCGATGACTCAATTTTTAGATTTTTTTCTTTCTTTTAAGTAATGATTATCTGTCTATCAAGAATATTTTCTTGATGATAAAGAGTCTTCAAATACATCATTTGAAACAAATAATATTTACTTAAAATAAACTGTTTTGTTCTTAAAATAAACTTAAAATAAACAGAGAAAAATGTATATTTGAAGTAAATATTATTTATTTCATAAGTTCACCTCAAATTAATTCAAAATATATTGTGAATTCTAGTAATTTAATATTTCAATCATATTTTCTTGATAATACAAAGTTTTAAAGTACACTCATCATTTACTTGCAATAAGTAATATTTACGTAAAATACACACACTTTTTTCTTAAATTAAACTTAAAATATACACACAGAAAAATGTATACTCGAAGTAAATATTACTTATTTCAAATATTTCACAAGTTCACCGCAAGCATCAAATTTATTCAAACTATATTCTGAATTCTAGTAATATAATATTTCACACTGAAAAAAAAGACTGGTTATAACTACTAAATGTATAGTGAAATAGTATCAATTAAATATTTGGTCAATGTAATCAAAAATAATTTTACTTTTCTAAATATTTAGTAACTTATACCAGATTTGATAATACTAAACATTTAGTAAAATAAAATTATTTTTCGTTATATTGACAAAATATTTAATATCAACAATATTAAATAAAAACCAAAATTCGATTTGCTTATTATATTCTAATTTCTCTTCGATACAATTTTATAATATTTTTCGAAAGAGCTTAAATCCTTTTGCTGAGTATATAACGAGTTTTTCCAACATTTGTGATGAGAGACATACTTCAAGATAATTATCAAGAAAATATATTTTGTTAAAAACAACCATTCCTTACTAGAAGGAAAAAAATAAATTGAGCGCTCGCGCGCGTTTCTTAGCAATAGAATCGATATTTTTCCGTGTGTACGTGCGCTTTCGTCCGCGAGCACGACGTTTCAGATCCGCGCGATGAACGAATGGGACGAATGAATGGACAGCAATACAGCGTATCGATAATAACCTACCGGTTTGTAACAGTTATTATTAACACACGTCGTTCTCCTTTATTAAATCTTCCACGTCGTCAATCGGTTTAATATACGAGAGGTGGTAACGAGAGGAGCGTCGTCGCAGGGAGTGTCGATGCGGATGTTCTACGACGTTCTCTGCCGATGGAGGATTCCGTCATCGTTAAATAATCGACACAGCCGCGCTGCGGTGTCGCTCATCCGTGTAAATCTGCTCGCGGAAAAGCGACATTCCGCGCCCGGTCGAGAAAAATGAGGGGGTCGGTGTGGGGATCCCCCCCCTCCCCTCATTCCTTTCCCTTGTCCATATCGTTCCCCAGCCGTGTGCTCCCTGTTCCCTCTGCTAATCTTTCCGTCTCTCGGTTGCCCCCCTCGCCGCCTTCCCCTTCCGACAGCGCGATGTCGTGCCCCCCCCCTTCCCCTCTAGCTCCCCTTCTCACGCGTTCTCGCTGAGGCGGTACAACGAGGTCGATGTGTGTTTGAATGAATGAACGTAGGGACACGGGAACGCACGCATGTGCGTGGTCCCCAGTCAGACGTCGACGTACGTGCGCACGTACGCGCCATATACCGGGTGTCCCAAGATCGTCGCGGCGCACGTCCTTTCGAACGTCCTCCTCCCTTTTTTCCGTGGCGAGTTTCCACTCGATGGAAACGTCGAGACAAAGGTCGCAAAAGGTTCTTCAGTTTTAAAGGTTTTACGTAAAAATTTCTTCGTAAGCTGCGAAATAAAATTCCGCTGAAGCAAATTCCGTCTAGGCATTAGCCGAGAATCATGATTTTGTCGTTTGTTCTCTCCCATTCTTCTCCCTCTCCTCCTCTCTCCAAGTAATTCCTGCTGGGAAGATTCCCCGTAAGTCCTTCATTTTCCTATTTTCGTTGTGATTTATCATTGTGAAGAAGCATGAAGGACAGCCTCGATACTCTCTCGTCAACGGAAAAGGACACCCGTCGATTTTGGGACACCTTGTGTATGCGTTTCAATGCCGGCGCACGAGGGTCTCCGG
Source organism: Solenopsis fugax (assembly GCA_003595255.1). Lineage (NCBI taxonomy): Eukaryota > Metazoa > Arthropoda > Insecta > Hymenoptera > Formicidae > Solenopsis > Solenopsis fugax. The sequence goes on along the minus strand of QKQZ01024485.1, from coordinate 2,680 downwards.
GCGCACAGGGTCGAATGGGCAGGAAAGAAGATCGGGTGATCCCGCATTGCCGGCCGTGTCATGTCGGTCGAAACGACGATGTTGAGGCACGGAAGAATCGAGAGAGAAGTGAAAGAGAAGATTAGGATCAAACAAACCAAAGGAGACCGGGCAAACGCGATCTTTCAAACGTACGAATTTCTTTAGCGGAGCGCAGAAAAATTTCTGCCTCGCAGAAGTGCTGATCGGTAGACATAGCATTTCAATTCGAAATCATTATTTTGCCATGGAGAGACTTGCAAATTGCCGTTCGAAGGTCGCTTACTTCTCATTTTTTAATTTATTACAAATAAGGTGACGGTCATTTAACATTAATTTTCATTAATTTGTATAAATTTAATGATTAAACATTTAAAAAGATTGTTAATATCAATACAAAGAGATATTACAATTGTAGTTTCAAAGGAAAATTATTTATTCAATGAACCGAATGTAAATTTTAGACAAATATTTTAAAATGTGTATGTGTGTTTTTAATGTATGTTATTGTATATTTAGTGTGCTATAATCTTTATAAGAGTATCATAATTTTATTATGGAATTAGTAAACAGATATCTTGATATGTTATGAGAGAGATTATTAGAATTCTTTTTTCTTTCTTAAATTTCACCCTGGTGAAAATCTTTCATAATTTTTATACGAATTGGAACATTTTTCAGAAACATTCAGAAAGTCTACATCTTCTGTTACAATTTTTCATACATGTGAATTCTGAAATAATTTGAGATTTCTCATCCCATAATTTCTAAAAAATCCTTTTAACTTATTAGATTTGATAACATTTCATCAGAAATTATAGAATAAAAAATCTTAGAAATTTTAGGATATTTCATAATTAATTTATCTGAAAAATTCTGGGAAAAGATGTAGATTTTCTGAATATTTCTGAAGTGTTCCAATTCGTATAAAAAATCTGAAAGTTATAAAATTATACAGAAATTCTCAAAAATTTTGAAAATTTCAGAAATTTTCAGAATTTTTGAGAATTTCTATATAATTTTATAACTTTCAGATGCAGTAATGATAGACAAAATGATTTCATATAAAAATAATTTAAAAAAATCAAGGAATGTAAGAAAAATTTTCTATATTTTTATTAATATATGTACATCTGTAAAACTAATATTTTAAATTATGTTAAATTAAATAAAAAATTTAATAATTTTTCAGTAAATTAATTAAGCTAAATTAAACTAAAAGTTACTAAAAATAATTCTGCAAATTTGATCTGTAATTCGGATTCGACCCATTGGGACCGTCGCCTTAATAGCATGATATTTTACACTATTATACAATAATGAATATTATAAAGTGATATCCATTATTACTAAAATACGGGATATCCCTTTTGCACACGTGTGAATAAAGCAGTATATTAATATTTATCCCGAAAGAAAAGCGTGTCGAAAATTACCGCGACGTCTCACGCGTTGTAAATTTATATTCGTTCATGCTAGCTCAATGGAACTACAATTTTACGCGATTATTAATATCCGCGCGAACCAAATGATTCCGGAAACGCGTGTGCTAGACGGTTACGAGATTGCTGAATTAATTTTCCCCAAAGTCTCCTCCCCCCGGCCCGCATAAATCCCACCCGCGGCATATCCATCCATCAATCTTCATCTTTCATCGTCGGCGTGAAAAATGTCGAACCACTTATCTCGGAGCCGTCCGATTAACGCGCCGCTCGCTCCGCTAGTAATCGCCCGCTCGAACGTCGCGTTAAAGCGCGGATTAACATCGCGGATCGCGCGAATGGGACGCGACGTTTCCCGGTTCCCCGCCGTGCGCTTCCGGCCACGAGCGACGAGACAAACGGCGGAACTCGACGCACTCTGCAGCCGCCTCTCGAGTGCGTCGCGACGCATCCCGGGAACAAAAGCGCCGGTGGAGATGAGGGGACGCGAGCAAGCAAGGGAAACGACAGGACCATGAGAAACGTGCGTACATACGTGCGTGTGAGCGCGCGCGCGCGCTTTCTTTTTGTCACAGACAGGAAGCAATCGAAGATGAAAGCCATTTCCTGTCCCCTAGGAAGAATTCCGGTGACATATAGAGTCCCTCGCTCTTTTTTTTTTTTCTTTTTCTCTCTCTCGCAGGGGAGTCCGAAGACGGCGCCCGAAGATGCCGGATGAGACGACCGTACGGTAAAAACGGATCGTACGTTTCGCCCGTGAGATATTGAACGGGGAAGCGCCACGGGACAAAAGTGCTGAACGGACACGGGAGAGACGAACGGTCGTGCTTAATTAACGATTATCGTACGACTGTCATTCGTGCGTCGCGACCCGTTTAAGACTCGCTCGTTATCCGAGTTAGCTTTAAATTTTTTAAAGTGTGAAAATACCTGCGTTATTCTAGTTTCTCTCGTTCGTCATCCAGCAGTGATTCGTAGTTCGTATTATTCAAATTATATAATCTCTGATTGATTTAATAGCCAAATATATATAGCTATGCTATTAAAAAGAATTATTGTTATATTATCACGGACTTTTTACGTCTAATTACGTTATCTGAGTTGTTACGTAAATTATTATGTAAATCTAAAAAAATAATACTAAAAAGAATTTATAAATATTATATACATATATGTATATAAAATAGATAATATTTATAAAAATTCTCTTTAGTATTTTT
>QKQZ01024484.1:0-28244 GCA_003595255.1 Solenopsis fugax | reverse complement strand
TATTTTTGTGTTATGGATGAACTCCTCTATATGTACACAAAGTTTCAGATTTTTTTGAATTTCGGGGTTGTCTAATGTTACTTATTAGTTCATTCTAAAAAATGATTTAATTTTTAACTTTATCTAGTTATTTTTGAAACACATAAACTATTAACTTTTTTCTAAGTTACAAATTTACCTATGTAAAAAAAATTGTAAAAGAAAAAATACATATTCCCACATAAAAAAAATATTTCATCTAGATTTTACTTACAAATAAAATATTTTTGTTTGAAAATCCACAAATGTTTTGAGTAGTCTAACTTTAAAAATTTGCGAATTTTTAATTTAATATGAATAATACTTTTTAAAATTAACTTTTAATTTAATTTAATTTAATCTTAACGTAACTTTTAACTACTTAATTTTTATTTTTTTATTCATATAATTTTTAACGTAACTAAATTAATTTTATAAATCATTAACTCAATTTAATTTAAAAAATTATTAATTAACCCTATCTGTACAAATTATTTTATGCACGAATCATACGAGTGGTATTCTAATCTTTACCTTAAGTATATTTGGTATTTCATGTCTTTTTGGATCATGCACTGTAGCACGCACGAAAATGACCAATCTTCCTTGACTGTCCGGCTTTCGCAGAGGCAAGAATAATCTAAAAATGAACAAAATATTTCAGAATTCTTCGGAAAAATCGAAATTATAGTTTCACAGCAAACGTCAAAATTATAGTTTTACATCTAGGATAAAGTCGCCTATTATAAGATAGGTTCCTAATATGAGGTAGCGAGGTTTCTGCTACATTAATAAACGTATGTGATTGGTACCATCATAAATTTATTACTCTTGGGGTGAAATCTATTTAGTAAAAAATTCATTATTAGATCATGCATGCAGACGTTGAAAAAAAAAATTTTTGAAATTGGATGTCAAGATTTATTGAGATGAGTTTAAACCTTATTTATTATAAAATAAATAAATATTTGATGATAAATTCTGCATGCAGTGATAGAGTAAAGTCGTATTAATAGAAAAATACGGGATGTGATGATTTGCTTAATTATAAATATTAGATTTGGTGATCATGAAACCGTAAAGTGTGGAGCTCATAATATGATACACTCAAAAATCCCCATTTATCATTGCATATTCTAACTTCGAGAACTTTCCAAAATGCTATAATAAAGTTTGTCATTGAGGACTTTCGAATTATGAGGCTTGAAAGTTATGGCCTTCAACATTAACACTGAGACTTTAAAATATCTCAAAGAGAATAGATTTCGTACTTACAAAAGTTTGAGTATCAAAAGATTATTTGATTGGTCAACTAGATTTTGAGTCTGGAGCCTAATTTGAACCTAGTAAGGTCAAAGTCGATAAGATCCATTTCATATAAAAAAACCTTGTATCATATTAGCAACCCTTTTTTTGAACGAGCAAAATCGGCAACTTTGATAAAAAATTTTATATACAACAAAGTATAACTATTATCGATTGCTAACTTTTGGCGATGAAACTTAAATATATTTACTTATAATTTGGATATAAAAATAGGAGTTAATGATATAAATTAAATAAATTATAAGCCTTTAAAAAAAGATATCTCATAATAGGCAACTTTACTCTAATTATCTCCGAAAGTTTTTAATAAAATATTCTTAAAATATGTAATAAAAACTATTAAAAAAATGTTAACTAACGATTTTCAACGCCGCTAACTTTTGAGAATTTAAAATTGCACCCAAATGGTTAGAAATTTTCAAAGATTAAAAGATTAATTAAATAGAAAATTAAATATAACTATGATGTTTGACAGTGGAGTAAATTCTAAAAGGATTACGTTTTTGTGATTAATAGTCATTTTACCTTATCTAAAGCAGATAAAGGATGAAGAGAAGTGCATTATCCATCAAAAATAGATGGATAAATTAATAGAATTAATAGAATATTAATAGAATTGAAGAAACATTTTTTTACTTAGATTGTGCATTTTTTATATATTTCGAAATAATTATCGTTACCCCAAATCAAGTAGCTCCTGCAGTTCCGGTCGAAACGGATCCTTATTTGTGTACCATTCCGGTAAATCGGATCGCTGTTTGTAATAGTTTCGAATTCTGTCCTTAGTTTTCTCGAGATCAAATTTACAGACTCTCAAAAATCGTAGAATAAGAAAATCATCTGCGAACAGATTAAGGATTTTCTTCAAATATAAAACTATAATTAAAACGATACTAAACCATTACCATTAATAAATTAGATTTTATAAATGTATGCATAGAACAGCGTGATTACAGGAACAAATTTTTGATATCTAAATATATAAATATACTGTTTACTTTGTCAAGGCTTTGTGCAATTTTCAATTTATCTGTTTTCTTTCCGCTATCGCGCTATCTGAACACTTATCTTTTTTCAACTCTTGAGCTGGCAATCTTTCTACATGCGTTATTTTTGGTTTTGTTGTAAACTACCAATTTATTATATCAGCAATTATAAAATAAATACAATTGAAAATAAGAACAAAAAATAAACTGCGTATGTATAATCCGTCGCTTATACGATACAAAATGCATAAAATATGTTATAAGACACGAGTATCTACATATATAACGTAATAAAATCGAAGAAATAAATTTGCGAATTTCTACAAAAATAATAATAAATAATGAAAAATAATATGTATCAAAACAAACAAGAGTCATTCCCTGACTGCTCTTTTCTTCGATAAAAAAATCAGACGCAATATTATTTTTTATTCTTTTTATTGCGCGATGAAAAATGAATTCAGGAATGAATTCAATGATATAAGTGATGTTAGACTTAACGTCACGTTGACTCCGATTGAAAATAATAACGTTTCATTGCTCCTGAAGTAAATCTTAACTGAATTTCACAGAACGATATTCTAATACGCCTATGTGATTGCTGTCATTTTTACCAATTTGTATGTGCAATTCGTTTTCAATCCAGCGTTTGATCTCCATAACAGCTTTCTTTTTAGTATCGTTTGTCTCGTTCAAATTTTCCGCTGCATATCTCATATCCTCATCAGTCAGTTCTTGCGGAACGTGTTGCACCACACGAGCATCGAAGCCGTATGCGTTCGCCATAGTGGCTGTAGTGAAACTGAAGTTGAACTGGCAACTTCATCTCAAAGAAACTTGCGTATCACAAACTTTCACTGATACGTGTGAGGTGCAGTGTGAATGATGAACGAACGAGCCTTGCATATATGACAAAAAAGCGAAATGATATGCGAAGTTTAAAATATACGAACTTTTTTCGCGTAACGAAAAAAAAACTCGTTCCATACCGTCAAATATTTAAATTTATGCCACGTAATTTAAATCATGTAATAAACAAATTGAGGCAAATGAATTTTGTAGCATCGAATCAATGTAGTATTTGAAAGTTGTACCATCTTCAGCAAACAATAAGTTTGACTTTAACGAATAATTAATTACTTTTTAGAGGAGGGAAGAACCTTATTCTAAATTCCTTATACCAGGAAAATACAAATATCAAAATATAAAGTGTGACTGCTGAATGGAATAGGCTTCCCGGTTTCCCCGGGATATTCTACTCAACAGTCGCACTTTGTGTTTAAAAAGAAACACACATCTGCAATAGTAGTGATGCGGAAAATTATTGACAAAGATAATAATATTAATTATGTATTCCTGCTTTGTTACATAATAAATGTATGTATCAATGCCAATTATATAAACAGATAAATAAAATTGTATTTTTATACATATTAATACATATATATTATTCGTGAATAATATTTTTTATAGTTAAGTATATTATGAATAATATCTTATGAATAGTAATAATATAGTCGCGCGCTATGACAAAACCAGCAATTGAAGTAAGAAATAAGAACGGTAATAGGTATGAACACCTACACATTTTAATTTCAAGCCCAAAAGTACAAATCCTGGACATCTCTGAAGTAGAACGATTTTTAAGTTACAAAGCAAGAAAAACAAGTTTTCTTTGTATTTTCATAATTGAGGAATATTGAGAATTTTTTATTAAAAATTTAATAGCATCAAGATCCGCTTCAACCAAAAAATGGCATTTCTTATTTTTTGTATTTAAAACTTTAACTTTGCATATGTCCTTCTGTTCTGTTATGTTCCTGACAAAAGATCTTCTATACAACAAGAGAGAAAAAAGATCTTTTATACAACAAGAGAGAATTTTTTATTAAAAATTTAATAGCATCAAGATCCGCTTCAACCAAAAAATGGCATTTCTTATTTTTTGTATTTAAAACTTTAACTTTGCATATGTCCTTCTGTTCTGTTATGTTCCTGACAAAAGAACTTCTATAGAACAAGAGAGAAAAAAGAATGATTTACTTTTATCTGATAAAGAGAAGTTTAAAGAAAGCGGCTTGTATTCGATAGAATAAGATGAATCCAAGTATGATAAAAAGGCCAATGTTTTCTACACTGAAAAAAATGCTATAATATGAATTAAAACGTAGATTCAATTAAATGTCGAATCACGAGCTGCCACTTATATATGCAATTGATTCAACAAAATTTTATTTATTCAACTATATTTGTTATTGCCTTTACTTTTAACCTTTTTTATTCATTAATAATATTATTGAATTAAGAAAATATTTTTTCAATTAGACCGATGCTGTTAATTCAACAGTATTTTATGTCTGTTTAGCCTTCAAAAAATGCAGTAATTTTTTCCGCGAATTCACATTCAAATAAATGACGTTGCAAAGAATAACGCGTAAACAGAAACCTGTTCCTTTACAACTATTGAAACGAAAGTAGAATGCATTAAACTATATAATACTGGATTTTTATAGAATACCAATCTTGAGTATTATTTAGTACCGGCGTTGTATTAAATCAGCATTAAATTAATCTTATGGTACTATCGACTTTATATCGGTATTGAGAGAGAGAGAGAGAGAGAGAGAGAGAGAGAGAGAATTATACATGTTTATATATAATTATATTTAATAATTATATATAATTAAATAAAAAAAATTTGTTTCGAGCAATATCTTATTCCGCTATTTATGTTTGTTACATCAAAAAATATTTTTTTTAAAGTAAAACTGAGTTGTATAAAACAACATTTAAACAAAAATGTAAAAAATTGTCGCCTCATTAAAAATAATTGATACTAACGTTGATGTGTGCGGATTAAAATACATTGATTAGAATTATATGTTTTTCAAGATGTCATTAGTTCTTATTTCGTTTCGATGAGATATAACGGCAATAGACAATTAATTGCTTTAAGAAATGATATTTGCTGCACGACTTCTGCCCCTGCCTTCGAGGAAGCTTGCTAGATTTCAGGATTCTTCTATTACTGCACAAAAATTGTGTCGCTCTCTTGCAATACTTCTTCAGCATGGAACACAGCATCATATATCTTTTGATAATTGTATAGTAAATCTTGTTGTTCAGCAAATTGATCATCTCCATAAAAGCGGTGCGTATCTTCGTCTCGCTTTGCCAATCATAAAACTCAATTACTTCGTACTCATCTATTTCGTACACGTTTGCGGTATCGGTTCTCAACTCGTCGGTTTCTTGAACCACGTCGTCAATAGCAATAATGATATCTTCTCGAATATTCGCTATTATTCCGTTAAGGAGTAGATCACGCATACGTAGCATCCTTTTATACTGGAATTGTACCTATACATGAGATAAAACATCGCGATATTAATCACGAAGAATTTAGTGTTCAAGACAGGTATACACACACTCATTTTTTATTGCAAAAAATATTACGACTCTGAAATCATAAAGCGAATTATTTGAAAAATACCTTCTTTCCTAAAAAAGAAAGATTACTCAAATATTTCTCTAATTAATAATAATGCTATTAATTAGATAGATTAGATTAATTATAAAATAGCATTGAAGAATAATTGTAATCGAATTTAATAAATCAGTGTACAGAAATGCAGCTATAGATCGATGTGCACAAGTGCAATTACAATATTTCTTTGACAAGTTTGAAAGCAATTCTCCTAATCAAAAATTCCTAATTCTAGTCAGTAATAACTTTTGCAATTTTTTTTCTTTTTCTACGTTGCAACATTTTTCGCAGAGGCTGTAGACAAAATTGAATTTTGATATCTCACCCTTTCGAGAGTATTCAAAGTCTTTCGTAAAATCATTTTCTTCGTGTCATTCGGCGTGATCCAACTTTTCAAATTATTTACCATGCTCACATAACCTATACCCTCGTACAGAAAACGGTCGAAACTTATCTCATCTGACAACTAACACAAAGTATTAAATAAATATTAAACGTAATTAAATATGCTACTACTATTTGTTACGGTCACTTGCAATACTCACACGAAGTTTTATATTTTTCACGCTTTTATAGTCCTGAGATTGTTCCATTTCTAAGATTGTCAATATGCTTCAATAAAACAAATATAACACATATAATAAGTCTCCGAAATTATATATATATAAAATTATTAAATTTCAGTAATTACAATTTAGATAGAATATATCAAAAGCCTCATTCTCTTAATTTATACAAAATCAATGGAAATTTTTTAATTTTTATAATAGAAATTTATTTCATATTCTCTACAAAATTTCTTTAATGCATCAATATATTCTATAGTAATTTGTATACAGAATATTATTGCAAATCACATTATGAATTATATTAAGGAATCTTCTAAATGGAATTTACTCGACTTATTTATTAGAGTCAAACAAGTTTCAATATATTAAATAGTAACACGAACCTTTTCAGATTAGCATAAATTTCGCGCGATCGTTCAACCTCGATTGCTGTGTGTAACCGCGTGCATAAAGCAACAACCATAACTGCGTGCCTGTTTTCAGAATTGAAGAAATGTGAAATGGTCACTGTTCACGTAAACAACAGATTTTTTCGAAAATGCTAGGGTTAAAACGCTCGTAACAGCGCGTTAATAATCCTCTCATGTGTCGTTTAAAGTGCGAAACCTAATACAGATATTTAAATTTCATCACTTTAGTTTTGTGTTTATCCATTCGAAGGTCATAATAAGGAACATTCCGTGAGAAAGATCCTCCTTTCCCCTCTTTTGAATCGTCTGTGTTTATGCGAAACGCATGATTTCATCAAGATTCGAGCGTCGGTTGATAAATATAATTCGATAATATATTCGTCTTACGAATTAAATTGTCAGAAGTAATTTAAGAGAGAATGATTCAATAATAAATAACGAAGATTAAGTGATGAAAAATTAATTAACTAAAAATTAATTATATATTTTCATGCTTATACAAAAAATCTGTATTGCAATAAACAATTATAATAAATATTAAATAATTATTAAATTATAAATATTATTTAACGCTATATATATATTTCATAAATCTTATGTTTTCTTCTATTTGTAAGAAAGATTATATAATAAAGAGTGCCATTATTAATTGTTGGACTTTCCATTTAGATATTTTTTTATTCTTCTTTCTTGAATTTTATGCCCACGTACCTCGCGATGTATTCCTGCTCCTATATAGTAACAGATGTGAAAGTAAAATACAATAAAATGCATTAAAAATAACTACAAATAACAAATTACATTACATTTTTACTCGATCATTTATTCAACTTGTATTTATCGTATTGGAAAAATATTCGTTTCTGCGTGTTTCTTACAACTTAGTTTTTAATCAATATCCTTTTAATAATTTTTAAAATTATTCTTTCATCTTTAGTTCATAAGGGTATTTTCGTTTTTTACTTGTATATGAAAAAAACTAAAGATGGCAAATGGAGTTGAATTTTTCAAAGCAAAAAGATTTGCTGTAACTATATTCATATAATTTTTGTGCTTATAGAAATATTTAATAAAAAATAGTATAACGTTACATATTAGTCATTCGATGCATCTGTCATAAGGTGCCATGTATAACTGAAACTAACTTGAATTTTTATTGTATTAGAAACTACACTGTTAGTCTGTTTGAAATTTTAATATATTAGTTTTGCTTTAAATAATATTCTATATCATTTTTAAACAGATTGAAGGATTTTGATTCTTCGAACGTATCTCCTTAATTCAGCTTAATTTCGTAATTTAGACAACTCGAACACAGATTAGAGAATGTACCTTGCTAACACGTGCCAGCAATTTCTCCAAGAGATCATACTTGGGGCAGTGATCTCGTGATGACCCTCTCTCCTCCCTCGATTCCGAGTTCCTCATATTGCCATACAAAAACAATTTCGCTCTCTCGCAATAATCTCTCAGCTCGAGATACAACATAACGTACAATGCCAAGCTGCTCTCGGTGAATGCAACGCACAGACTCTTGATTCGCGTAAATAACGATTCGATGTACACCAGCAAAAAATTGCGATAGTCCACCTCGCTGATACAATACATGTAACACTTAATAATGTCCTCTCCATCTAGCTCTTTTAACATTTCTACGAAATTTAATAACTCATCGTAATTGATTGTTACAGTATAATCTATCCAATTATCGCAATCATCATCCTCGCTGTCATAATCCATATCAGTCCTCCATTCCTTATCTCGCAGGTGCATCTTCAGCTACGTGCGATATAAAATATCATTACTTCGTAATTACTCAAATTCGGGCAGTACAAAATTCTTAATAAAAAGTATTCATAAAACTGTAGCTTTGCGAAAGAATTATATTTATACAATAGTTTACTCATTTCCACTTAACACATGGATTAGAATTATATTTGTTAAAGAAGTTGGTAAAATAAAATAACGTAGAAGAGACATTTTCAAGAGTGCAATATTTTATATTGAAGAAAAATGTGTATTAGAAATTATTCAAATTAAAAAATAAGAAACTCAGGATTTCATAGATTAATAATTTTGGAATTTTTTTATTTTAATTTATTTTTTTTGCATCGGAGAGAGTTTACCTCTTAATATACAAAAAATTGTACATTTTTCGAAAATTCTTCTATAAAATTGTATATATATAGAAGAAATTTTACTTTTAATAAAAACTTATAAATTGTGTGTTTCATCAAATTTTTTCAGTGTTTATAACTCATTTTAACAAAAAAGAAGAGTAAATGCAAAATTATAATAAAAAGTAAAAGTTAAAATTATTTATACTACTGTGTAAATATGTCTGAATAAATATTTGATATTTCTTTTTAATTGGTATATTATATATTAATTAAACTCCGTCAATTTTTGTCTATAAAAATAAGATGTAATTTATAGGACCACCATATAATTCTACTTCTGAAAATATTTTTTATATTGTACAACTGATTCGAATATTATAAATTTAGAATAGATTTAAATAAGGATGATATTATTTGATCGAGAGAATGTAAACAACAATCAAAAAACAATGGCAAAAACAAACCTTTGTAGATAAGAATAAACTTGATGAGATCGTGCAATCGAGTTTTTTGTGTCACAGAGCTCGCACAAAAAACACAAGTGACTCATGATGAATGCTTCTGAGATTTAAATAAATGCAAAATGGTAATCGCCGATGAAATATGGCACGACACGTACAAATGTGAGCACACTATAAAGCAGGAACCGGGAAAAAGTAATCGTGACAAGCGACGGTGACGGAATGATTGAATTTGAGCTATGTTTACACCACACTCGAAGATCATAATCGAGATAATTAGCGTTCGCAGATAATAACGGTACCTTTCTTTTCGATACTTTTCTTTTCGAAACTGCCCGATTCAAAGGTTTGATCATTAATTTGAAGATTAATTTTCTGAAATCTGAAATCTTTCGAATTATCATTTTTGTAAAAAGTGCGACATCAGTCGTATCTGTCTTTATGATTTATGCACGTTTAATGACGGATAAAACATTTTTTCTTATATAGTCTTTAATTTGAAACGCATGATACTAAATAAATTATTTTTTCGTTATTATTTAACTCTTATTTTTACATCTATGTATCAGTATATATTATATTTTCTGCCAACCGTCGATATTTTTGAGATAATACGTTGAGATGATAAACGACTAAAAGAACAAAGGTGTTGTTTAATGTTTTTTTTTTTTTTTCAAGATTTATTATGTGTCCAAGCTATTATATATTCAATCGCAAAATACATTTTCAAACAATTTTTAAATTACAATGAAGATGACCCAAACGGCAGGTCGAAACATCTGTACTTGAGTTAATTTTGTAAACAGATAATTATTGTACTTGCGACAATACATAAATAATAGCGGCAACGACACTCAGCTAGGTTTATTTACTCTGTAATGAAACGTTGTTAATATTTTCAATATTACACTTTCTTTACATATGCGCGATTTTTAAATCATAGTCATTATTTTGCAAAATTTTGATTTATTTCAATGCATTATTTTGATGTAATTCAATACATGAATAAAACATTTATCAGCTATAAATACAGAAATATAAATGCATAAATGAATAATTTTATTTGTCTGTCGAACTCATTTGTAGTAACATATAAGAGTAATATAAGTAGGATATTAATAAACATATGTAGACATGATATAAGAGTTGCAAATTACATTGCGATAAAATTAATATCATTGCGACGTTAAATTAATGAACGATGAGGTCAGAGCAGCATCTGATTGAGATAGCGTAGCTATTACGTTGTTATACGCTTCTTTTAACTTTTCCGCTTCGATTTCTTTTGCGACCAATCTAGAATGATTAGAGAAAGATTAAAACTTTTGTCGTAAAGTTTTAATTACGTTTACAATCAAATTAATTTCTCTTTATCACGAAAAACACACGATGGGAAAAATTATGTTAAATATTACAAATACTCCAAGTAATTGCAAAACATTATACATCTTGTGCACAGAAGAAACAGTATCAAACATTAATATCAAATTAAAATATATAATATAGATTCAAAATTAATATATTCTATTTAATAATAATTTTTTCATATACAATAAGCAAGAAATTCTTGCTTCTTTCCCAAGTCAAACGATTAGTCACATTACACACAAAATGATATAAAAATAAATCGCGATTAATCGAAAAGTGACTTTTAATAAACACTTAGGAACCATTTGGACATCATTTTGATGACTTTTTATTCTGCTTGGTATTTTCCTCACAATTAATTTTTAATTAAATATTAATTAAGATTCTCAAATTTATATTAAAAAATCTGATCATGAGAAATAACAAGAGAACAAACTTGTCGTATAATTCTTTGGCGACTTTCACTAATATTCGCGCATGCGTGACGTTGAAGAGCGTTAATTCCGAAATAAAACCCTGCAGAAAGTTCATAATGTCTCGACTGATCTGTTCGAGCCTGGATTTCGAGATGTTCGGTAATGCCTCCTGATGTAAAAACATATCGTTCAGCTCTAGCTCCTTCTTCAATGTGTTCACTTGCTCCCGTAGCTGCTGCACAATTAGCTCTGTCCGTGGTTGGATGTGCCGTATCGTCTTGACCGGTTTCAGTTTTGCGATTTTAGCGGTCAATCGCATGGTTGATAAAGTAACGTCGAGATCTTCCCTCGTGATGCGCACGTGAGATACGAAACTGATGAATTAAATATCTGGCTTTTAATTAATCAAGCGAAATGTCATGTGTTAATTTTAGATCAAGTTAGAAATTTAATAAAAAAATTAAAATTTGAATTGTACTGTACATTAAAACAGAGTTTATATTTAGATATTATTTGTATATTAAATAAGTATTACAGAATCGCATTTTTAATTGTCTTTATATCTAATGTAGAAAAAAGATAAAAGTAGATTAGATTAAAATAAGAGAGTATGCGTTACTTCCAATTTCAAATTTGTTTTCATAATGATTACCGAATAATGGATGTAATAGTGAGAGCATCTCTCAGTAGCTTCAGCAAAGTACTTGAGCGAACCACGCTATATGTGCACGTGCTTGGTTTTCTAAGATGCAGGAAATATTGTTCCAACTGTATTTTCATTAAATTCGCCATACCTAAATCGGCTGCTGTTTTCCAGCAACTTGATTTTCCCACCGTGCCAGTTCCAGCCATCTCTACGATATGTATCTAACATTGATTCGTAAACAGAACCTCGTATAATTTTTCTTTCGAGGCGATTTCATTGGAAATTTGGTCACATATAATGAACATTTAATTCCAAATATTTAAGCATATTTAAATATCTATTATATTTAATTTGTATATGTCAAATTTTAGTTCTATATTTAAATATACTATATCCATCTCGGATGTCTAAACATAACATTTTAGACGTTTCATTTTATATAATAAAATATTATAAAATTCTCTTAGTTTTTCTTTTAGTTAAAATTATCATGCAAGAATATTTAAAATATGGAATTTAAAGATTTATTGTTAAAAATGTTGTCAAATTTATCAAATTACTTTTGCTGTCGCTACGAAAGCTTGCGATTTTATCAGACTCGCATTCGAAACGTGAATAATTATGACAGTAGCACCCAAATGTGATTCTGGATACATTGAGCCTTTTATGATCGATCTCCTAGTTTCTCCTTCAAGTACTTTTCTTAAAGTTTCTTCTTCATTCTCTACATTCACTATAGTCACATTCTGAAATCGTAATTGTCCTGATTTTGGCACATATGTAGAGCAAAAAGCCGATTAGTCACTCTAGATAATTATAAGATTTCATAAAAGGGAATCATGAAAGTAATTATTTCTTAATAAAACATTATTTCTCTACAACGTAAAATTAGAAGCTATTTGTAGATTTAACTAAGATACACGAATGAGATTCTGTGAGAAAACAAATTGAAAATTTTTTTCTCGTCTACCTTAAAAACACTGTGCACGTTAACGTTAAAACTCCTTCGTTTCTTCGTCGTGAGGAGATCGATTACATTTTTACCTCTCAGCTCGATGAAACTTAAACGATAGTGTATGTCGCTGATTTTTCTTCGATTTGTCTTCTCCGTAAACATGTCGGACAAGAGTCGTGGAACTATTCCTCTATGCTAAATCAATGAACGAAGCGATAAAAAAATAACTAATTAAACAAAATCTGAATTAGATAATGTGAAATACGGAAGCGTACTTCCCAATTATTTTTGAGACCGCCGATTGTGAAACTCTTTCCGGACCCGGTCTGCCCGTAACCGATCAGTACGCAATTTACGCCGTCTAAAGCTCTTAAATTATTTCCTTGTTGCATATGTTATACATGTTTTGCTATTTCTATAGACATGATACTCCATATCTTATCAGTGTCGACCAAATATAAATTACCGATTATTATCGATTAATATATATCCATACTGTATAGTTCCTGATAAATCGCGCTAATCTAAATATTTTAATCAATTACAACCAAAAATATTTTTATATTTTTGGTTGTAATTGATTAAAATGTTTAGATTAGCGCGATTTATCAGGAATGGATGTAATATTCTCTATTTTGCTAAAAAGATATTATCGATATTTAACGTATTGCATTCTTATCGCTTTATTTTTATACGCTATCCTGGTGAAAATTTTTCTTAGACTTTTTCGTATAATGTTTTACATTATAACATTAAATGTCTTTAAAAAAATAAATTAACTTTCTATACATTTACAATATTAAATTTATACGAATTAATTTGCTATTACTATATTAAACAGTTTCAAGATAATTAACTATATCGCTGACGCAATATGGAATATCACCATGCAGATTTTAAGTATTTAATTGGTACTTTTCTATGAGATCTTTCGCGGTAGCGCAATACACCTTATCTTGGGACATCTCGTAAAATATCTCGTCGACACGGAAGGCCCAATAAACGGGATCCTTCGACTGTTTGTCTCGTCGCATGTCCTGCAGACATCTCACATAGATCGTCTAAGTGATGGACATTAATAATTAATATTAATGTTTTAATTAACAAAATTATGAGACATCTTAATAAATAATAATAATAGCAACAAGGTGAAATTTCGAGAGACATACTGACGAGATACGACCTTTTCTTTTTCGAGATATCTTGGTTTAACGATAGATTTACAGTGATCTCACCTTACCGTCCGTACTGATTTTTGCGCAAGAATCGCACGGTCTCTCGAGTGGTAGAATTCGCACAAAGACTTTCACATTACTGTCGTGCACTTCGTCAATCGACTCGTTGTCCGACATAGAGAAGTTCGTTTGGTGCATTCTCTTAATTTCAACATTATCTCAATATCTTGACTAATCGCGAGATGGAAAGGTTAATCCCATCGCACTCTATTTACAGCGCTGAAATTGTCTAGAGTGAAATTCCTGTCATTTCAGGTTTGATTTTTGATGTTTGCATTTCGAGATATTTGAATCGCACACAAAATGAAAGTGAAAACAGCTTCACGCGCGCGTGCGCAAAATTACATACGAAATACTTGTAGAAATTAAATACGTCGTTGTAAGTATGAATTTACAAAACCCTTTATTTCGAAGCGCTTGTATATAAATCACCCATAAATAAAATTTCAATTTTGACAAAGGGCAATAACAAATTTCGAAAAGAATGTCTATCGAAAAAGAATCGAGTGCCCAACAACGCTAATAAATCACTAATGTCACTACTACATACAGAATACGATTATTATTATGCGTATGCATACAGTGTTAGATACTAAATAATTGCTTAGGCAAAATATGTCGAACATTATCACTGCAAATTAAATAACGACTTAACCATAAAGAATACAGAAAGAAAAATGGATGTTGTTGATCTACGCAAAAAATCGGAGGAATCATGCTGCTGATTTCAAATAACAAAAGATTTACGCGTAGTTTCAACGTGCATTTAATTTTATCTAAATGTACGAATATGGCTTATCTAAATCACTAACACGAGTGACGTATTTTTAATCTGTCACATTTAATTGATACTCATTTCTAAATTCGAAACTCAAAGAATTACGTCGCGATGTCGCTTGTGCATATTTCTGATAAACTACTGATTCCTAGAACGCTCAATCTTTCTCCTCATAAAATACAAAATCGTTAGCGCGAGAGCATTCACAAGAATCAAATTGCTGGAAAAAATTGCATAACTCACGCACGAAATGTTTTATACACAAATTCGAGCCTTCAAAGTACATGCGAGATAAAAAATATCGTTTCTGCGACATATGGTCACAGATACAGCCGATAATCACGAAGCAGTAAGTATTCATCGGTGAAAAAAATTCATCGGCTTCTAATCGAAAGATTCAGCGAATAGTGATCTAATCTTTCGAGAATATGAAAAGGCTATGTTTTATTTTATAAATTTTTTTTGCGGATATATTATTAAGATCGAGTCTTAATAAGCTTTTCGGAAAATGGGTTTACTCATTCGCCTCCTCAAGATCTCGCGTAGCAAAATAGCAGAAATCATATGATCGCGTCACGGTCGCGGATCGACGTTTGAAATCAAAGACGTAAACAAAACACATTTGTTTGCATGTGAATTCGTATGTGAATTTATTACAAGGAAATTACAAAACCGCAGATTAAGACAAAATCGTACAAAAGCGCCGCCCCCAAAAAATTTTCTCGCCATTCACAAACAAGTCTGCTCGCTCTTGTGGTCCCTCCTTCCGGCTACCGCCCGTAGTCGGCGTCGAGACGGTGGACGTCAGCATCGGTACTTCCTCCGTAGGAACTCTACTGTCGTTACCCCTTTTAGATCACCACCGAAATGACGATCATCACAATCGCCGCGCGATAATTAAAAAAGGAATAATCGGTCGATATCGCCTTATCATTTAACATTTAATCGCTTTCTGTTCCGAATTTACTGGACACGACGTACATTTCCTTCTTGTTACCGTAATGAATCACAACATTAAAACTCGCTCGCAATGCAACAAGATTCCTACAACTCGTATACCAAGACGAGTTGTGCAGCGTTTTCGGGACTATTCTTATCGATAAATTCTGATCCTTTTCCATCGATAAATCTTGCTCTTTCCTCACCGATACACATTCATACAACAAACACTCATTCTTTCTCTCTCTCATTCCCTTTCTCGCTTTCAATCTCGCCTGCTTTCTTTCTGTTCTAACAATAATTAGTTTCTGATAAATACTATTCAAGCTATGCCTAAAAACTATTGCAGATAGAAACGCATTAGAAACGGTATAAAATGGACATGTTTCGTTCATTTTCCTGTTCCATTCAACAACTCTAAGTTACATATAATAGATTCCTTTCTTCTGCCCTTTTTCTTAACTTTCCCTTTTCCTAAGCATATAATGCGTATTATTTATATCTGGCATACGCAATTTCTGAGAAGTACACAGTACAGTAAGGGGTTTGGGGGAGTAAAAGTGCTAATATATAATACAAAGTGCTAATATTATAAATCGGGACAATCGAATTATGTGCTGCGTGTAACTGTTTTTTTAGGCTCGATCGCCCACCGGCTTGTTCAGTCTTTCTTGCGTCTCTAGCCCTCTTCTTCGCGCAAATTCAACCGTGACAATCCTGATGCTGACACACCTGGAGTCGTGCCCTTCATTCAATAGCGACGCGGGACATTATCAAGCCCCGCCTGGTGAGCAAAACACTGTAACAAAATTAATGAGATTTATATTATCGAAAAACACAAATGCAATTAAATTATAACAATCCCATATTACAGGCTACTTAAAACTGATTGCCAATTAGAGTTAATAATTTTGTTAATATTGATAATATTAAATAATGTAATAATAGAATATAATACGAGACGAGATGACTGTAAATATTCAATTTAGAACTTAATCGAGATATATATATATATATATATATCCTAAGTTAATGAATTATTTAAAATCAACAGTCATAATGTGTCAAAGATAAAAAAAGCACTTATATTTAACATTAAAACATTATATATAATCTTACCCTAGACCGGTCCCAATGAGCAGTGACAAAAGATTCGTAAAGAATAGAGTGTAAATGACCTCCTTGGAAAACAATCCGTTCTTGCCAACCTTCGCGGTGCGGATGCTGTACGTTTTCCTCTTACTGAGGGGATTACTCAAAGGATGTTTGAAGTTCCAGTCCCTGAAGAATAATTAAATACGTGCAAAAATTTCATTCGCAAGTGTTACTCGATGCGAAAGAGAAGTTTTATAAATTAAACCGAGAACAGTCATCTAGCTTTTTCGCATATTACTTGTTTTATAATTTATTTGAATGAAATCATTATTTATATAAATTTGCATTAAATATTTTTTTTTATTTTTAAAAAGAAGAAATGAAAAAAATCAGATTCTCGATCAGTAATGAAAACTACTGTACTGTACTATACTGTATATTTCTGCTGCTGAGGTGTAAAGACACCCCAGGTGAATTCTGCTGGGTTAAAATTGATTCTTCATAAAGTGCGATAGCATGTAGCAATATGTTTACAAATATTTTTCTATGCTCAATAAATTTAATTATAATCATGAAAAAGTATAGTAATTAAATGTAACGAACGAAAAAAAAATTAAATTATTTTTTCTCGGAACTTCTCTAATGTTAATCAGAGCATTTCAATGTTAAATCAAGAGCCTCTTTTGCCGTACTTTGGAGGCGCCTGGTCCGGCCGAGAGCTCCACTCGTCGATCCAATCCGTGTTCTTCTCGAGAAGTTCACCCTCCTGCAAAGCAGAACAAAGTACGCCTTGTTAAGAGAACCATCAGGAAAATATTTCGTGATTATCGTCTCGCGCGGTAAGACAAGACAGATCCCGAATTAATCATTCCGGACGGAGAAGTTCGGATGAGGGTGGGTGAATAAGCAACGAGGAATTAAGCGCGGGACGTACTCTCTCTCTCTCTCTCTCTCTCTCTCTCTCTCTATATCTATGAATGGCGATCGCGTCGCGTGGAAAAGTGAATGCTCAAGGATGACCTTTGGCGCTCCGCCAGCGTCGCACACACGTATACCTATAGTATACGTCGGGTATATCGGATCCGATATGCGCAGTATATCGCGAGTTGTGCGCATAAACGTCGCGAACGCCGGGAAGGTAAACAATGCTCGGACGACGATCGCCCGAGGAGGTGCGAATTGACGGTGTGAAGAGGAAATACGGGAACGTGGATGCAAGTGGACTCCGGGAGTAAGCCTCTGAGAGATTTACACTTTTCTGACGGGCTATTTCTCTCGGACAGACGGGAGATCTTTAGTCGGTCCTTATATCGAACTGGGTCATCGATTTAATACGCAATACGACAGGATCGCGGACGCTCAAAGATAACTTATGAGTCACACGACGCATAGACACGCGGAGCGTCTGTTAAAAACGGGCGTCCGTCTCCTATAGTAGGAGTAAACATCGATCGCGAAGACAGCACACAGAGCACGCGTCTTCATTTTTGTCCTGTTTCCGCGATATATTACTTATTCGAAGCATAATCGAGTAATTGCAGTATAATTCATTATCGTCAAAGACAGCTTATCGTTAAGACAAAAAGTGCCGCTATCGGATATAAGTCGAGTATCGAGGCATCAAGGTTCAATGCCGGCGTTCTCGAATTAAATAGACATTTAACGCGTACAAAGTTACGCTTTGTATCGTTATCTTCTTGCCTCTCCGTGCCGGGGCTAACGACGGACGAACTCTGCCGACCACGATACAACTCATTATGTACATACAAGACAATGTCCGGCTACCAACTAGCAGATAAGTCTAATCTTCTTAACGACGGTAACCGCGCGGCCGTCTCTATATTTAGACAATAGCAATTTGCATTTCCTCAACTTGTCCATCTGGATTATGATTCATGCGAGAGAAATATTCCACAATCGATAAATATAGCTTATATCAATTAAATATCGATAGATTATTTAAGTACAGTCGAAAGGTCGTCAACGTTCGTTCGTCTCTCTTTTCTGTCTCGCTAATATAAAAGTATTTCTTTTTACACGGTTGAAAAATTTGTGTTAAATTTAACATACAGAATACAAGCAGGTATAATATAAAACAAGCAGTAATAAATACAATAAACACTCGTATGTTGTCAAAACAATAATATAAAGAAACGGGTCAATTTTTCGAGCAACAATTAATGTAGTGGAAATGCGAGAGCGAAAACTTTGTATTCCAACGTTCAATATGTTAGCGGCTGAGGAATCATTTTTAATGTACACATTATTTTGGGCTGATGAAGGCTAAATAAAGCCGAAACGTACCTAATTTGTCAATTGTATTATTTTATTAAAGCTTGATTATTATATCCATCAATTGTTGTTCGAAAAATTGACCCGTTTCTTTATATTATTGTTTTGATAAAACAAACACTTATTTTTTAAAGGCAGCACTGTATTCAGGTGGCAATCGCTGGAAGTTGTTGCAATTGCTGCGAACTATAGTGTAATGAACAGGAAATCTTTTGCGACAACGGCTTTCTTTGATATTATTATTAATTTTTTGCTCCTAGAGATATCACTGCACATTATCTTAACTATGTTTTTACAAGTTCAAGTTCTTTAATGTTTATTTTCCACAGATACTTTCAATAATATTGTAATTCTTAACTTCTTTGTTGACAGGAGATTTTATTTGTGAAACTACATTTCGTTCCACATAAATTTATGAAGAATACAAATAAATAATTAAATTGTTACTTCCAAAAAATATCTATTATTCTACTCGTCATTGACCTTTCTCAAATATTCGTTGTGCTTAACATAAAATATTCGAATCACATTACGCTAAATTAACGCTCAGGTGTATTAAAGATTCAACACAAAAATTTCAACAAAAGCGGTTTAACATAAATACAAAATGTTTTCTATCTTTATCGTATTTGCATTTCTTCATGTATTTTGCATCGCGCGCGTTACGAGGTATTTCCGAAATATGCGCTTGCACGTGCTATTGTTCCCGGTGTCAGAGTGGTGGTAATGTTTACGATCGCAGAAAGCACTTTGTCATTGCTAAGATAAAACTTAATCCACCCGATGATTCACCCCCGGCCTATCAATCAACGTAAAGATTACGTGCAAACGCGCGCTATCGTGCACGAAGAGCGCGACGCGGCTCGTAACTTCACCAGAATCATTATTACGTTCTTCCGGTTATCGAGCGACAACTATCAACCAGCAGGGCACTGCGGCGACGATGATCGAAGGACAGACGTGTTCTCTCGGATTGTTGCGGATTGCCTTCGCGTTCGCCGCGATCGTTTTCACATTCCGATCGGGAGAACGCGGTGAACGGATTGCATCGAGGAAACGTCGCGTTGTGTGTATAAATTCATCGAGGTCCAACGTTATATCGGGACAGATCGATAAACTCGAGCAGCAATAACTCCAATAATCCGAACAATCGCCGTCGCGAGCCGCCGAAGCGACGATATTTATTTCAAACGCACGTCTGCGTCATTCACGACTCCATCCGCTTCATCGTTTGCTCAAGATCGTATACGATAAAGTGTATAACATACAATTGTGTACATCGTGCGTTTAATTTTCTCAAAGCTTTATTCGTGACTTTTAATGGGCGCGCGCAGGAATAAACGACGACGACCGCCTTTCGTGCGACAGTCACGTCGCGTAACTGTGCACGCAACTGTGTAAAACGAGAAAAACGGTCGATATGAATATATTCGCGTGCAGAGGCTTATTTTTCACGTCTCGTCGGTTTCTTTAATCCGTACGCATATCACGCTTCTCGATTACGAGAGGCGTCGCGGCGCGCCGCCGCGCCGTCGTCGGTCGATCACGAAAAACACGCGTGTCGCCGTTATAAATAACTTTTACGGCTACGTTTTCCTTTTCATCGTCATCTCGGTCCCTCGGGTCGCGCGTGTCCACTACGCGCCGTCAGGACGACGACGATGGAGGTGCAATGCGATGTAAAATTAAAATACATTCGAGCGTAAGCAATGCGACGTCTGAGTCTCATTAAGAAGTAAAACATTGCAATTTCTCGTTCCTGATTTAGTAATTCAATTACTAAAGTAAAATACGAATAAAAATTCAAAATGTACTGACTTTAAATCCAAGATTAATTTATCGCCAAAATGCATTGATATACTTTTGTTTATTATAACATAGTCGTACAATTATTTTTTAACGCATCGCTTTGTGCACAGAAAAAAATGACTATCAAATCAACAATTCATTGTTTCATATATAAGCAAGAATATAAAATCTTCTTGGAAGAATTCGATAATCTTGATCAGACATAATTTGCTTACATGAAGAAACAAAATTTCTTTATGTTAGCAAATTATGTCTCTTTGAGATTATAAATACTTCCAAGGAGATTATATATTCTTGCTTATATATGAAACAATGAATTGTTGATTTGATACTAATTTTTTTTTCTGTGTGTTGCTCTGTCTTTCAGTTTTCCAGAAATACACGAAGAACGATTTCTACTACTGCTAAGAAAAGCGATTACTCTTTTTTCTAGTTATCTTTAACAAAGAATATTTTCTAGATAATTATCTTACCATAAAATTTATTCGTCACAAGATTTAGAAAAACTCATTATATATACTAAAAAAAGGAATTTATATTTTTTCAAAGAATATTATAAAATTGAATCGAAGAAAAAATAATAACATAAATTTTTGTTTTAAATTAATATTTTTCGTTGAGATATTAAATTATTAGGATTCATAATATGTGTTATAAAGCTGATGCTTACGATAAACTTATGATAGATTTGCGGATATGAAATAAGCAATATTTACTTAGTTCTAATAATTTACAGTATGTATTTTTCTACGTGTATACAGAAGTTTATTTTAAGTAAATATCACTTGTCTCAAGTAAATGATGAGTAGTGTACTTTAAGATTTTTATCAAGAAAAATATTCTTTGTAAACAAGAAAAATAAATTAAGTAATCTTTTTTCTTAGCACAAGAATAATATTTTCTTTCGTGTAGTCACTAGAATAGGTGGCAAATAAAGAAGAAACACGGATGAAGAAGCAGCAGATGTTCCGGACCAAAATTGCGGAACACGTTGCAACACAAGTATTAATCCTAGGGCTTAATTCTCCTGCTTATCTTCATCCTATCTTCCCCCTTTCTTCTAGTCTAGTAATATTTCTCTAAGAGAAAACTTATCTGAACTTGCGATCGAAAGACGTAAGTTTTTAGACAGGTCGAAAAACAGAAATTAAAAAATTAAATATGTTTATTAAATATATTTTTTTAATGGTAATCGAACACGGATCAACTCGACGAATGTCACGACGGTGAAGTTCCGCAGCTCGAACTTAACTGTGAGATGTCTCACCCACTGGAGTTAAATTTAATATTTGCCCGATTGATCCAAATCCCCGGTGTACCCCCCGCGACACGCCTCCCGCGCTAATTACGCCGTCGCTCGGTTTCTGTTACGATGCAAAGTCGGGGAAAGTCAACAGAGCGTCGCCGCGTGTCGGCGGATCGAAAACGTTGGCGCGGCGTGGCGTCCGAAAGGAGAATTGGAGAATGGATTCACACGACGGCGCCGACGTCGTGCATGGCGTGAGCTCGGCACGATCGGCTATTGGCCAGTCGGTACTACGACGTTCCTGAAAGTATCTCCACGCGTATCTCCTTCCCGACCCCGCTTTTCTTCCCGCCGACGATGATGAGTAGGGGTCCACGACGTAGGAAGCGCAGTGGCTGCGAAACGCACCGGTTTGTAAGATGAGGCGACACGATGCAGCACAACGCGACGCGACGTGACGCGACAATGTGACAGCTCATTAACGATACCATAAATGAGGCGTCCCTGAAGTCGTTTACTGCCACATTTTCTCCCAACTGAAGAACGATCCTAATTATAGGTCAAATTTACAAAATTAAATGTTTTAGAGATATACATATAATATTAATAAAATAAATAGAAAATCTTTCTCTTGCACTCTTCAAGTTTTTTTTTTATTATTGTAATGAAATCACTTTCTCAATCATCGTTGATATTTAAGAAAAAAAATAAGCGAAGTTACCTTTAACCTCTCTAATAACATCTCAAAATCCCTCTCTAATAACTCCTTGAAATTATGATACTCTTGTAGATTATATTTACAACAGATACCGTCAGCAAATATTAATAACCGTCAATTACACACATTTTTTTTGTTTTGTTCTTATGTAATTATCTACTTATGATCAGCGTTATTTTCTCACAACTATGATTATTTATTTAATTATTTAATAAACGAGAAATCTAGATTCTAAAAATAATATTTGATAAAATGCACGAAGTGTTCCCGAGCAATCTGGAAATTCTCTTCGGTAAAAATTCGTGGTTATTTGAATTTTTTTCGTCACTAACGATTAAATCAATCTTCATGTAACTAACAGCTGAAAAATATTTTAATAAAACAAAATTAAATTCTCAAAATAATTGGATTTTTCTCACGAAGTTTCCATCGAAGTACGTATTATTGCCTATTGTCCCTAAAAAGAATGGCTTCCGAGAAAAACAGGCACTTTCTCTTTTTGAAATTCCGATTTGGTCGCGATGCAATGAAGGGAACACCGGTCGCGATACTTCCCGTGTAATTAACCATTACATTAAACAATAGTCGAGAACCTTCGTTCCACTGCCGCGAGCGCTTTCACGCGTATACTCGCAACAATCTCTATCGGAGAATGTGGGAATGTGTTCCGCGATGTGGGGACAGCTTCGGATAGGTGCAGGCTACCAAACGCGCGCCGTACGCCGATGGTATACTGAGGGAAAAAGAGTTATTAGATTGACTAAATTTTTCAACTTGATTAAATTCCTTCAGTTCAAGTATTTACGCATTTAACTGAAATACATAAAAATACTTGAACTTTAATTTAAGCATTTTATATATTTAACTTAAATACATAAATACTTGAATTGAAGAAATTTGATCAAGTTTTTGTTAAGTTAACAACTTCTTTTCTCAGTATACACTGAGAGAAAAAATTGTAGTGGTGGTAACTATAAGGGGACAACCATACAAATTTTGTTAATATAATTATAATATATAGTTAAGTGAACTATATGCAACTAAGTTAATGGTTAATAAAACTAATAAAAAATAGTTGTAGTATACTATATAATATAGTAATTACAACTATTTTTTATTAGTTTCCTTAACCATAAACTTAAGTTGCAATATATAATATAGTTCATTTAACTATACATTATAATTATATTAACAAAATTTGTTGTCCCCTTATAGTTGCCACCACTATAATTTTTTCTCAGTGTACGCAGAGAAAAAAAAATGCTATTGAATCAACAGTTTCAGTTTAATTGGAAATATTTTATTAATTCAATAACAATATTAATGAAACAAAAAGATTAAAAATAAAGACAAATATAGTTGAATGAATAAAATTTAGTTGTCAATCAATTACATATATTAGTGACTGTCCATGATTCGACATTTCATTGAATCAAACTACTTTTAATTCATATTACAGCATTATCTTTCAGTGTATAAACGAGTAAAAATGGCAGACGGAAATTTAAATAACGCAAATGGCGATTCGCGCGATTGGCTGAGAACGCGCCGCATTTTCCACGAAAAACATAAGGAAAAATGTTGCGTTATCAGTCGATGCTTCCCCGCCGTGACACACTGCACGCGCGCAACGTGCAACGCGCGGCGGCGACTATCAATTTCCACGTGACGTTAAAGAACGCCGTGACGCTCGCGATCGGCGACGCTGTGACGCGATCGGTCCTCAATGCCACATCATTCAATGGCACGTCGCGGCATCGTATCTCCATTGAACCGCCACTCTATTCGAGCGGCCGTTCAATACGGTCTAAGTTACGTCATGGTAACAGCGCCGCGAAGACAATCCGTTACTCCCGATTACGCAATCATTGCTTTCCCCAAGTTTGGAGTGCGTTTCGCGAAGAGACCGCCATATAAAAAGCGATGTCTTTCAACATCCAGAAATAGCACCCGATGTCGCAAGAATTGCACGTTCGAGAATGGTCAGAATTTAATAATTAAACCAATAAATCTGCACTGCAAGATTTTTTGGAAGGATCTACCAAAACGTGAGATTTGTTCAAGAATACAGTCATTCGCTGCTTTTAAGAATGTATCGGACATGCAGTCCCTGCAAAGTAAATAAAATTTGGAAATGTGTTTAATATTAACACTTCAAATGAATTATATATATGAAAGGTGTGTGAATAAAATTATATTTTATTTAATGCATATTTTTATAATTTATTTACTCTGTTAGTAAAAGTTCAATTATATTTTACAACATTAAGAAAAATCACAATTTTTTTGTGTAAGTACTTTAAATATTCAAGATAATTTATATACGAGGTTTTATTGTGATTGTCTGTTTAATTATTTTGTAAATAAATAAATTTTGTTTATTTTACAGAACTGATCGCAATGAAACTTTACATTAATTATGTTGAATATTTAAGGTACTTGAATAAAAAATTTTAGATTTTGTCACTATTTCTTATTTCATTAGAACATATGTCTACTTCTTATTGAAATAATTTTTTAAGCAGATAGAAAATCGCCGTCAAATTTTTTCTACTGCAATTTGAAACAATCTGTAATTATTTTATAATTTTCTTAATGTTTTAAGAAATGTCCTATACATCCTTAAAGTCTGAAAAATATTTCAATTAAATTAAAATCACGAATTTAATTTTTCATACCGAGTAACTTCGTAATAATTAAAAAATAATTTGCAATCATATTAATTCGATCTATATTTATCGATGATCTCTCTCTCTCTCTCTCTCTCTCTCTCTCTCTCTCTCTATTAAGGTTATATACATTTTTTATTATCTCGTGTACAAGTTTGGCGAAATACCTATACGAGGACCATTTCTCACAATGTCGATCGATCAAACACACTTTAATAACGAAATGACGACAGTTTCGTGCTACAAACTCCGCATCCATCCATCGCATCCGTTTCACTGCATATTCGTTGCATTCCACGTTACGAATAAGCACCGCAACGGAACGGAGTAGTTACCGCGATTCTCCAGCGTATAAAGAGACTGCATTGCATTCTGTGCTGTATTAGCGATTCCTTCGCGTCGATGTTTCGGTCCACTGACAAATATTGCTTACGATAAGCACAGAAAATGTGCAGAAAATATAGCGTCATCCTTTAAGAGGAATTTATATTAACGCGCTGTTCGACGAATCATTACGTTGCGTTACGCGATGCAGTTTAACAAATAGGATTACCTATAAATATATACGTACGTATTGTCACCAGCATATACAATACAGAATACCTTTATTGATTTGCAACGCATTAACACGATGGCGCGAATACGTTCACTCCGAATGCGCAACAACCGGTTTGCGAGCTTTGATACCAGAAGAAGAGTAAAAGCGAGATACGAGATCGCGCGTTACGGTCGCCGTTGCGTGCAACACGGATATTCTTACGAGTCGATTTTCCATTTTTCATCTGCGACTATTATCGTAGAGGCATGACGTGACTCTCGACAATTGATACGATCCTTTTGCTCGAACGATAAAATAACAATAAATTACTTTCATAATTCAAAAAGTATATCTTTTTCGGTTTCTTTCATGCAACATTTATTTAATCAGGATTTTCATATCTCAGCCGAAAGGAGGTACGTTAGAGATCGCGGACGTAATGAATGAAAGTTGGAAAATGACGAGGTAAAAGTGCAGCGTTTTTCCGATATCGTGAGATAATTAATGTAAAAGGAAGGAAAGTGAAAAGCGATGTAATTAATTGAAGTATACCAAGTTACGCAATGTACGAGGAAGAGAGAGAGAGAGAGAGAAAGGAAAAGAGAGCGTGTGCAGATCTTAGAGAATTCAAAAGAGATATACGTCCGACATTACATATGAACAAATATAAACCATTTTTATCTAAGATGTTATGTATAAACATGTTTGTGGACGATTCTCGCTTATAGACACGTCATTCCTAAAAGTGTTTGTAAATACGCAATTCTAATAAGTGCTCATAAGTAAACAAACAATCGCTATCTCTGCGAACGTACGATCTTTCTGTGAAAACAAAAGTGAATACGTCACAAGAGAAAATGCGCATAAAAAAAAGCCGATAAAATACTTTCTTAGAAGCGCAATTCTTATATTATTTAACTTCGTACGTGTACAGCGATAACGACAAGTAGATTATCGAATAAATTCGTGTAATTCATGCGTGGAGAGATAAATTTGGGAAAAAGATCAATGTGTGGAAAGGAACGTTAAAAGCGGAGGAGAGAGAGAGAAAGAAAGAGAGAGAGAGACACGCTGCAGCGCGCGTGGTAGCGAGCGCCTTTCCACCGATACAAAGAACAGCGAGGGCGAGCGAGTGACTCATGGAAGAAAAACCTTACACGATCCTCGGCTGCACTTGTTATCGTTACTCATACCCCGCGCGTACGTCAGCCTTTGTCGTTATTTTCGTCCGTCTCGCAGCACAATAAAGACGTTCAGCTTTATCGACGATTCACTGGGAGAGACGAATCTCGACCTCGCGCGACTTCGCGCGAATCACTCGCGAAGATGTTACGTATATTGTCTCGAGAGGCTGCTTAATCCCGATAACGACGTCTCTGTTTGTCCTCCGCGCGCAGAGATAAAAGGTGCACAAACAGGAGAGACAACGCGACTACCGCAATGTGATTATTGATCATTCGCTTCTAGGAAAGCAGATTCCGAAACGAATCCCTATTGCAGAAACTATCGTCGCGCGATAACATTTGTATCTTCTACGTTCTTAAGTAAAATGCTTCGTTTCGTCTGTTTTTCTTCTTTTAATGCTCTCCGGTCTTCCACGGACTGATAAAAAGTGGATTCGAACGAGTGCGCGTAATAACAAATGTTCTTTACGAGACAAAAACCAGCTTGTGGACGTGACTACTTAAAAACATGTCTATTTCATCCGACTTTATTCTTTCGTACACAAAAAAGACAGATGTTGACAGAAAAAAAAGGAGATTTATATAAGGATCATCAGATTTACGGGCAAACTACACGTCAAGCATTATAAGGCGTAATTAAAAGATTATATACGTTTCGAGAATTTCTTCCCGCACACATATTTAAAAACAAACGTCACGCGACGCTGTTATCAAGACTGCCAGATACTTCGACTTGTCTAATGAAATTATGACCGGCTCCGTCAAGAGATCATAAAATTATTGTCTTGGGAATTTCTGCTGAGAAAGATTTTCCAATTCCGTCGAGAAATTGAAGAGATTGTTGCAAACAGTCGTTTGTCTAAGAACGTGAGAAAATTAATCTAACTCAACTTAAGACTGGATTTGTCAAGTTAAGAAAGTCGAACAACTGCTACGGCGAATTCTTGAAAAATAATCTCTAATCTTTCCGTTTTCCTCC
>QKQZ01024477.1:3772-18501 GCA_003595255.1 Solenopsis fugax | reverse complement strand
CAATTCAAAAATATTTAAAAGCTGTAAATGTCGGTAATTCGCGGTACTTTAGCATCCTCTTAACAGTTCTTTTTTTCAAGGGACCTTATTTTAATTACACCCTGTGTAGTAATTTGTGATGATTTGCGATTATTTAAAATTTATCAAGCCAAGTTATCGTATTTTCTTCTTCTTCGTGCATCGAGTACCGTGAGATACAGGACTTTATAACACGCTTTTTCATTATCCTTTCTGAAATTCGATTAGCTGATCCATATGTATGCAGGAGGAGAGCATCGAACTCTCGACGAGGGTCAAAGTAGATCAGACTCGGCGACAGGGGTCGGGAAACTGCATTGCATTCATTAGTCGATACCGTTATTGTTGGGAAAGCGGACGCACGTTCGGGTACCGGGTGTCTGGCCATTCGCCAAACTGGTCGGCTCCGCCGTCAGCTCGTCGAATTTCCAATGCAAACGTGCACCCGCGGCCCGTCGCAATCGCACGCGCTTTCTTCCTCTTACAAACTCCTACCTCTTCCTCCCTCTTCGCCTTTTCCTCCTCGTTTCCTCGTCCTTCCGCTTCTCTCGCTCCTCTCTTCCTTTTCTTTCCGATACGCTCACCCTCGGGAAAGAAAGTCGAGACATTCCCAACATTTTCGCTTTCCCCGACTCGACCGCGGGCTCAATTTTGCCGGAAAATTCCTCTCCGTGGTCTTTTGTGGCGAACATAGGCGAGATCGAGGAACGCGAGTAAAACTACCGTGGGAGATCAGGCTAGTTTGGTATGCCCTGAAAGATTCTATCGATTTCGCTCAATCTCACGGGGGGATGTTTTTTTTTTTCTGTTAGCACGCTTTCTTTTCTTTCAAACGTACATACATGAGGAAAAGTAAGTTCCGCGTTCTTCAATTTTTCTAAGCGAATTTTGTACAGTTTTATATCCTAACATTATTTTCTACGTCTTAAAAATCAGGTAATATGATCAAAATGCTTTATCATAACTATGTATAATTGAAAATACGCATGCACTGAGAGAAAAAAAAACCCAAAATTTTAATAAATATTTATTCGAATAGTACTAGTAAATTATTTCGTTACGGTACATAAATAATTACTGTACAAGAAAAAATGACAATTAAATTAGTGGTTCTTGTACTAAATAAATATATATTTACATTTAGTAAATATTTTATTAGTACTGTTCGAATAAATATTTATTAAAATTTAGGAATTTTTCCCTCAGTGTCAGAAATATCCTTAGGAAGGTGAATAAGAGAAAATTGCTTTTAATAAGGATTAATATGTCTGATTCAGTTTTTCGATCTCTTTATTAAATAATACGAAATAATTAAGAAAAAGAAGTAATAAAGCCAATATAGATCGAAATGGCTGTGCAAAATTCATTTAAGATGTACGTGCTATCTTCATCGAGAATTTATATGAGCCATAATAAGCTCCATCAATTGCAGCAATATTCCATCGCGGTCTTTTCAGTCGCAAAGTCTCTTTACTTCAAAATCGTTACCTCTTCTTCCGTTGAAACGTGAGATTACCGGGCAAATTTACCGTATATTACGGGGGTTGCGCGTTAATCCCGCGGGAACGCAGAGACGGAGGGCCCGAGTTCTGGGGCTTTTACTCCGTCGCTTTGTAATCCCATTACAACACGGCGAGTTGCGGTAGTTCCGGCTGGGAATAACTGGAACAAATGTTAGCTCATAATGCCGCGAGTAACCGGAAATGGCGCGGTAGAACTACCGCCCGGATATATCGGGAAGATCTTTTGACGGCGCATGGAGAGGTACCTGTGTTTCACTCTCGGTGCAGCACTCCGGTGTCTTATCCGTCTTTCGTATATGCTGGTATTACATCAGAGAACACACATTCAAGGCTTCTCAGAAACTTGTACTTGTAATATTGAGAAACCCATAACAAACCTGAAGTAGAATTTTCCATTTTAGCAATGTACATTTAATGAACGCGAATTCCGAAGTATTTAATGAATTTTTACCAACATTTTAATATTGCCGATCATTCTTTCTTATCTATTTTTAATATAAAATAATCTGACAATTAAACGCTTCAGAATAAAATTTGACGGACGTAGAATTAAAATTAACAATAAGTTAAATCGAGAATTAAAATAAAATAATAACCAAGATTTCTCTATATGATAAACTTGATTCATGGAATATTTTTTATTCTTAATTTGAAGGAGCTTTTTAATCTATTTTCGAAACTTTTCCCTTCAATGTTCGATTCTTTCCCTATTATCTGCGTCTCGTGCAAACGACTTAATCGGATTTTTGTCTGCGGACTAACCAATGACGGAAATTAGCCGAGAGACTTTGATGCGTCGTTAGAACGCTCAGGATCAATACCTCGCAGAAGTAATCTGTTCCTCGTAATAGGATTTCGTCGCGAGTCCTTGCTACCCCGCGTTTTCCTCTAGGATTAATTCGCTGGAGTCGTATTCGACTTTCAAGCGTTCTTTCCCGTATGTTTAATAAAAGAGCGCTGGGTCAAAATGAGACAACGATATTTTGCGAAAAGTCTCGGTAGCATCGGTCAAGAACGAAATCTCTCGTATGTTTTCGAGGCTAAAGATACAATGAATCGAATACGGCGAATATATTTGGAAAGGAGGTTGAATGTAAAAAGGCAAATTTTGAATACGTGATGTCTTTATATAGTTTCGATAAGGTAATGGAAAAATGAAAACGTTGGAAAGGAGAAATATTCTTTTCTTTAAATATTCTTTTTTTTTTTTTAATTATGCTTATAGAAAATCACTGGAAACATTTAAAAATCATATTTCTTTATACCGAAGAATAAATTAATGCAATTTTGTGTTTAGAAAACATCTTTACTAACCGAATTGGCTTTGAGGTCGATTTTTTTGTTAGACCATTTTTGATATTACGACTAACTAATTGCCAAGCTTATGATGAAAGATAAAATGGTGCAATCAAGGCGAGTGCGCGTTTTCGCGCTTACAGGAAGAGACGGGCGTAATCTAGGAGCGTTTATTAACCCGCGCAGCGGAGCAATAAACATAAAAGGAAGCGACGAGTTACCGTGGACGGTTGGAAGGGTTAAGGGCGAAAGGGTGGAAGGAAGGTTCGGGGTTTGGGTTGCCCGAGCACATATTTCGCCCACAAAGCCCGGGTGTGCGCCACCCTCCGTGGCCTTTTCGTCGGAACACACTTGCGGATTTAACTCCGGCGCTTTGGAGAGCCTCTCTCTGCTTTCACATGTGTTATACGAATAATATCGCAGAGAGGGCGAGCACAATTCTCTCGAGAGAGAAGAGGAATCTACCTCGACAAAGCGACGGAATTGTGCGCGCCGTTTTGGAAGTCACGTTTCGAGGTGTTGGAGTGTTATGACGATTGGGCGAATAGATAGGTATTCGAGAAATGCTCAGTTGCCTGCGATAACAATAGTTAGATTATCGAGCAATGACAGAACGGTACCTTAAATGTAATTTTAAATTGTTTTCCGTTTGATATTACATATTTTTTCAAAATTATAGAATTAAATAAAGAAGTACATACTAAATAAATAATTTGCAAAAAAACTTGAACGGAATATATACATATATAAATACGTTAGTTAATGAACAAATAAAAACAACTTAATATGGTTACATTTTCAAGTAAAAATGTTTTAATCAAATCTGTATGAAAATTAGACCTAAAATATTAATTTACAATTTATTATTTTGAAGTATTATTTCAATTTTTTTTTTAACAATCATAGTGATTGTTCAGCGTAAATGCCGTAATCCTATGTACATATATGTCATATCTCAAAATTGTTGTAAAATTATGCAGTTTCAATTAAATTAAAAATTGAATTTATTATAGAAAAAATTATAAACATTTATAAGATATAAACTTTTGTCAAAGCGCTTGGGTACGAAACATTCGTTCCGAGTTCATTGAAAATTGTCATGAATAATATATATTTTCTATTAGCATCGATGCTAATGTACTTTCACACAAAGAGCTATGACTCTCGTTACGGTTCTTTTACGGCGAAGCGAAATAAAAAATAGTCGGGGCTCCGACCGAGAGATAGAGCGATTTAACGGATCTCGCGCAGCCTCGAGCTGAAAAGAGCGAGACAAAAGCGGGCTCAGTCGTTTAGAAAAGCCTGGCGGCAGGTAGAGTGGGGCAAGAGGCACGAGGGAAGAGAGAGGGTTTAAAGTGCATCCGAGTTAAAGCGAGTTCGCGCAGACACGGGGGTGGGTTTTTTGCCACTTAAGCCGCTCGACGGAACCGGGAGAACGACGAATACACGGCGAATAAACGGAAAATGTTTCGGAAAACTGACTCTGACTTTCCGTCGAAGCGAAGCCTCGCTTCGGAGACTTTTATTTTCGATCGGCGGCTCATCGATGAATGTGGCGCGAGGCGTTTTAATTGAGTTTCATCACGGCTCGGAGCAAATTTTATCCTGCGAGCGCGGAGCGATTAGATTGCGAGCGGACACATTCGACAGATGGGCAGTTTCTCATTCGCGTACACATCCCGACCTCGTTTCGACAATATGGAATCGATCAGCATGATTCGTGGCAGTCGAGCTGACACATATATTTCTACAATAAATAGTCGCGCTGAAGAGATTGCTTGATGCTGTTAAAACGATGAATTTTGTTAATCGGTAAAATTTTGTTTTGAATGAAAAATGTTGAAACTCTTTTACTAAAAAGGGTAAAAAAATGTTTAACGGCATTGTATTTATTTTTTTTTTTTCTTACGTGTGTAACGTCTCTTTTTTCATTTTTTTTTATTATCCATCAAATAATGAATATTTTTTTCAAAATACGCTAGAGATTTGATCATCTCTGTAATTGTTTAAATAGTATTATTGATTTAATAAGGTCAATATTTCTAGAGATAATTTTTATTTTTAAAATACGCTTAAAATAAGAGCAAATTTATTTTTTTAAAAAAGCTTGATTTAATTTTTATATCTACACTGAGAGAAATCGTTTGGTAGAATAGTGATCAAATGAATTTTATAGTTACTGGTACCAAAAACTTAGTTACATTTAACAAAACTTTTTGTAATTTGTTGTATGAAAATAATTATTTGGTTAAGGCTACAAATTGTTTGGTCAAAACAACTATATATTTAGTAACTATCACTATAAAATTCATTTGATCACTATTCAACCACACTTTGGTTAATTTTACCAAACATTTCTCTCAGTGAATTTTAATAAAAAAAAAAAAAAGAATTCTATCTTTTATTAATTAAGTAAACGTTATTAATTATTTCTACGATATATCATTATGCATTTATCGTACATTCAACAATATACATTCTGATTTAATGATCTTTATACCCAAATGTGTATTTCGTTAATTATTGATTGTTATATGCGCTGCTCGAAACTGCTAATTACGTAAATCGAGTACTAGATGCAGAAGTTCATTTGTTCGCATAAGCGCATGATCGATTACCCAAATGATCGTAATTTGTAATTCCGGTCCGAAATGACGATAATGCGCTACGAAAAACACGAAAGCATCGTCCGATCGGCTGAAAGGAGAGCTCTAAGGGGAAATAGCTGCACAACGGTGGAAAAATCCTTTTCTTTGGACAAGAGACGAAGGAGAAATTACTTCTCGCGCCGACATTGTCGGGGATCTTTCATTGTCCCCAGGGGAGGGCAGTCTTTTCTTTTCGGAATCCTTTATTACTATCGATAGATGAAGTAATTGACACTTCCTTCGTGAAATTTTTCGTTCCGAGAGAACAACGTGATTTCACAAACGTGATCGGAGGACAAGTTTCCCGCTCGCGCGAATTCTACCCTCGGGTCTGCTTTTTGGCTGTCTAGAAATAACTTATCTTCCTCTCGGACTTCAAACGTCTTTCTGATATCTTCCTGACCTCTTCGGTGGCTGCGGCAATTGACGTTTTCATCTAGGAGAGCTCTGTCGCGTAGCAACGGCTAAACTTGGTCGTACCATCAATGAGATTGCGTCGCTTCGGCCACGAACACTGAAAAATTCTATTATCCTTTAAGCGAAAAAAAAGTCACGTATC
Source organism: Solenopsis fugax (assembly GCA_003595255.1). Classification (NCBI taxonomy): domain Eukaryota; kingdom Metazoa; phylum Arthropoda; class Insecta; order Hymenoptera; family Formicidae; genus Solenopsis; species Solenopsis fugax. The sequence goes on along the minus strand of QKQZ01024477.1, from coordinate 12,457 downwards.
TGATACGACAATGCCTGATAATCACGTCATCCATAAGCGAAGATAAGTTATTAAATATATTATATTTATAGCCACATTAAGAGAGAGAGAGAGAGAGAGAAAGAGAGAATATTAAGGACTTTCTTTAGAGAAGAGCATAAATTCGGAATTTTTTATCTTACTTAGAAAAACTTATAAGTAAACATAAATATTCAATCATTCTCCTAATTATAAACTATGTTATTTTTATTTATTTTTATTTTAAAATAAAAAATATATATACATATAGTTTCACGCGAAAACGTACATACAAAATACACGACAAAACGCTGATTGTAAAAAAAAAACGATAAAAAGGATTGATTTTAATTCTTTCTTCGACCGTAGTCACCACAATATTTCAAATTTTTCTGTCTCTCTACATTTTTACATATTTCACATATTTCGACGAAAATTCCCGGGCGTACAGCTCGATCATAAAAACCAAATGCGACATATCTCCCGCGCCGTTGTATATTTCAGGGACAATTTTCGCGAAAATAGGGTCGCTTCTTCAGAAAGGCCGGTACACACCAGCAGATATTTCTACGTTTTCATGAAATAAGGTCGGGGCCCCTCCCTATATCCCTCGCATCTCACGTTTTGCATCTTTCATACCCTTAAATCGAGCACGGTCGAACGTGCTCCGGGGAACGGGATTAATTATCCAGTTGCGAGATGCTGCCTGAGGATACGGCCATCCACCTCCACCCGCTCTTTATTCGCGGATCGTTGAATCTACGGGAATAGATGTGCGAGAGAACAGAGTCCGTCTCGGTTCTCTCTCAGAATCAGCACGCGAACTTCCGTAAAATAGATACGACAAAACTTGACTCTATTCAGCGCTCGACGTAAGTTCAATCCAATTATCTGTCGTACTTATCGAGAGTAACTGTCATAATAACGTCGATTCCCTCTCCTTACCGCACGCTTCATATTGATAGATAAAATAGTAGGAGAATGCATTGTGAATATTTCGTATTCCAATTTGTATCTCATTTGTATATCTGAAATTCATACATTTGTTAGCAGAAATTTTAAATCGACAATTTTAATGTTTGATAAGAAGTATGGAGTATTTATGAATTGCAATAAGTTCAAATAAATTTAAATTTTGATTACTTTATTAAACCCTCCTATTAACAATATGTACATGGTGTGTATGCGCGCGCACGTACATGCAAATTATATTATTACATATTATATTGTATAATAGGGAAGAGTTGCCAAATGCGTACCACTTAAGCCAATTTTTATTATATTTTACATTTGCTGCTGTGGATGCAAATCAAAGTTCGAAATTGTAGTTTGATGTTTCAGTTATCTATTATTATATGTAAATCTTTCAGTAATGGCGAATTAATTTGTTAGAAGCTTTTCTATGACATGCTGCGAAAGGTATAATTTATAATTGGTCACCTAAAGCGTACCTGTAGTCTCTTAAACCGTATCATCTTTGAAAATATTTAATTTATGAATTAAAGTAATTAAAAATATAAGGAACTATTAACTAATATTTATTTTATTAATAATTTATCGAAAAAGCAATCAAATAATTCAATAATTAATAAATAACAATGAAAAGGACACTGAAAGAACACTAAAATAAAACTAACTTGAATTTATTTTAATTTTGTAATTGACATATTTTAATTTTGTAATTGACATATTTTTAGTCATAACAATTACTGGTTTTACTATTTTATCACTTATCAATTTTACATTAATATCATTTCTTTATAGTAAACTTGGTGGTACAAATTAGGAAACTTGATAGAGCTTATAAAAATATCGATTCAATTTTTATAATAATTTTAAATATGTATATACAATGAATGTAAAACATTTTTAAATAATAATTCTAAATAAACTTGCATAATTACTTTATTATCAATTATATAAGCTGATGAAAAATTTATATCAGATGTACCTGATTTTCCAAAATGCTAATAGCATGCAGAAAGCAAAATGAAACTTGTTATAATTTTATCTATATTATATTACTTATTTCTTATTTACTTTTTATTTTTGTTATTAAATGTTGCTTATATAAAGTAAAAATGTAAAGTATTGAATAGGTACGCTTTAGGAGACCGGTGTGCATTCAGCAACTGTCCCCTATTTGTAATCGCTATTTTATCTTTGATAATTTATTATCGCGCTTTTATTATATTACATATATATTTTTTATGAAATGGTGACTATTTTTCGCGTTTTTCTCAGCTCTCGGTTTGCTTATTTCAGAAGAATCGCGAAAGATTCTTCCTGCTCGACACAGCTAAGCCGTTTAGAAAAAGAAGAGTATATATTTTTTTAATTATTCGCAAAAGAACGGCTCGCTTTCACTGTAAAAGTGCAATTAGATGGGCAGCTAACGCGCCTTTGAAAAGTTCATTGTGCTATACCGTGTACTTCCGACAACGTTCTTTTGTTTTTGCGCTACGCCAAGCGAGTAATAAAACTGGCAATCAGTTTATAGCCCTTGCGATCCATTTTCCAAGAGAGTAAAATATTTTTCGGAGCTTGAAGAAAGCCTTGCGACGAGAAAAAACGTTTAATTAGCGTGAACGTAGGATAGCTAATAATTATAATTCAATTTCCTTTGATCATTTCTTCCTTAGCGTAAATTCAATTAAGCGCTGTTTCCATTTATCTATCTCTATTATTAATGCATTTCCTTTGAGATCGAATTTACTTGAGAAAATAAATATAGAGTGAGGCAATTGATCTGATTATCTCTAACTTTATGAAATATGATTCGCCAAGATTTAAATTTCCGATAATTTAATCAAATAAATTAAAAATCATTGATTTTAACTAATATTTTTATATCTTATATTAAGAAGTTATAATAGAATGTTTAGCTATATGCGTGTGTAGTAAAATATGTTGTAAAAAATTTATTACTGTATTAAAAATATACTGCTAAAGTTTGATGGAGAGAAAGAAGGGAAAAAAGTCATTTACATAAAAAAATTCAGATTTCTTTTTCGAATGAGAAAAAAACTGGGAGATCAGTGGAAGATAAACTAAGTATTTCTGCACTGTCCTTTTTTCATCGCGTAAAAGCCTGTCAGTTTCTCGTTTTGCATTTTTTAATTAGTTAGAAAGAACGCGGCTCGTTTTCTCGCCAACGCGAATGTCGGAATTAGCCGATAACGCGACTTTAAAAAGTTTACGTTCGCGAGAGCAAGTGGAAACGGCGGAAGCGTTTCTCTTTACGGTGCGCGCTCGCTTTTGTTACGCTCGCATAATCAAGGGTAGTGCCGGGGCACCGCCGACGCCTCGGAGAGACGCTATTGCGGGAATGCCGAGTGCACCACATCGATGTTTCCTTATCTCGTTGCAGCACACTGTGAGAGTGAACAATGTCTCGGCGATCGATTTCGTACGGCATTCTGTTTACAAGTGGAACATTTATATAACGGATTTATATAACGGATAGATCGCGAGAATATATCTCACACACAATTACAGCTTCTTTAAAATTATACAGTTAGAAGATTAGTGTTAAATTTAACGCAACGATCCATTCCAAATTTTTGTGTTAATTTAATACAAGACAGATATGGTAGAAAGTAATTCAAATATAATGTAAATGTAAAAGATTAACACGAAAATATAACATTCTGACACAATTTAAAAAGAAATGTGGGAGCATATTTCTTCGGTAAAATTAATATTTGTAATATGTTAAACATGTACATTTATTCGTTTATCTCGGAATTTACGTTTAAAGTAATTACATTATTTTTATGCTATTTGTTCACTTATTCATAAATTATATTATTTTAATGTTAAAAAATATTGAATTAATAATGTAATATTTAATTTACAAAATATTCAAATAACACAATCACCCTATGTGATTGTGTTTAATAAATTATCATTTTGGTATGTTAAAAATTCAAAATTTTAACAACGATTTTAACATAAATTCAAAATTACTGTGTATGCTTAATAGGAATATTTGTCAATTATTTTTTATCTTTTAAAATTAATTCTCCCTTGAAAGAAAAGCGCTCGTTTCGCGCGCGCAGATATTTATTTTCCTTTATCCCAACGATCGGAAAATATTTCAAAATATGGTTACTGAAAATTTAAACTTGTCTTGAATGAGTGAAGACTTGGAAGGGCTGACAAGATTAACTGTACTTTGCCCATCGTCACACCAGTTATCTCGTGAGTGACGTTTAATGGAACAAGGGATTTTCTCGGATAACTCTCGTGTTTTGTAAATGAAATTGAGGGGTAAGATGACTCATTGGAATTCATCATGTCTGAAAATCGATCCACATTTGCATATACACGAACGACAGAATCCTCTCCCTCTCTTCTGTCTCTCTCTTTCTCTCGTCTGATTTAGTACGCACCGAGTGGGCCAACGTGCTTTGCCGTGTGCTCATAGCGAAGTGTGCAGTCCCTTACGCGCGACCAAGCCGTCTATTATTCTTCCTTGTATAATAACCTCGTAAAGCGAAACTGCGAGAAGCCGCTAAAACTGAGGCACTGGCGAATAATGATGGTGGCACTCTGTGCGGCAAATCAAGAGGTGCAGCTTCCGTCGTGTCAAATTTATCTCTCGCGAAGTAGAAAGAGAAAGAGAGAGAGAGAGAAAGCGGGCTGATTTCGCCACTAGTTGCCACCACTAGTAGTTTACTTTGCATTCCGCTTTGTCGCACCGCCCCCTTGAAATTGCACCACTTAAAACATTAAGCCGCTCGTTGTCACACGAAAACACTATCTTTTTCGCATCTAGTACGAAAAATAAAAAGAACAAAGAGCTGTTTAAGAGAAGGAATATTTATTGATCAATATTATAGTTAGTTTCATCAGCGAGCATTATGTTGTTTTTATGTTGTTATATAAAACTCTGCATTTTCTCAGTTATTCATGTATTTCATCGTTTTCAAACAGTGGCAGAAATAAGCAGTTCACTTGGGTTCTATTCAGCCGTATAATTTAACGATGACCTCTTTGCTTATTTTCCAAATTAATGAAAACACGAGCAGTGGCCGGCACGACGCAAACACGAAGTTTCACAATTAAAAGTTTCTCGGGCGCAAAGCGTATACCATATTACGCCCGAATAATTTATGCGCAGAAATCCGGTTCGATCCCCGCGGATATGCGCGGACCTCAAGTTTACGAGGCGGAAAAAGCCATGAATATTTTACGCCGGTCCGACAAAATGGCGCTACCGTGCTCAAATGAATCGGCCGGCTGTTGCTTTGAGATTACTCGTGGACGATTGGCTCCACCGCTTTTGTTTTGTATTTCCATTCATCGCGGCATCTACGCTCACTGTGAAAATTTCAGCCGAGATTATTTCCATTTCAGCTGAATATGTTTCTATTATTATTATTTTTCTATTACTACTTATAATCAACTACAGTTTCACTGTTATACACAGAAAAAAATGACTATCAAATCAACAATTGATTGTTTCATATATAAGCAAGAATATAAAATCTTGGAAGAATTTGATAATCTTGATCAATTTGCTTACATGAAGAGAGAAAATTTGTTTATGTTATAGAGAGCAAATTATGTCTCTTTGAGATTATAAATACTTCCAAGGAGATTTTATATTCTTGCTTATATATGAAACAATGAATTGTTGATTTGATACTAATTTTTTTTCTGTGTACGGCACAGTATTTCTCGATTGTAGAAATTAACGGCTGTAAATTACAAAGTTTCTGGACCTCCGTCCAGAAACGCAATAGTTTTCAAGCGGAGTGATATATCGATAACCCATAAGAAAGATTTGGAATAAAAGTTGGGTTCGTTCCCTTCCGCAAATGTAATTCGCCGTGTTACCCAATCCGAGCCCACGATGATCCAACTTGCTGCTCCTTTTTTCTTGGATATCGATGGGTTCGTATAAGCACATGGATGTACTTTTACGCGATGCTCGGCTGCGCGTGCAATCGATAGTAAAATTGCGTATTTCGCTATCGTGCAACCGTGATATGTAAATATGCAAACGCGATTACAGCCTCCGTGCGCGCGCGATTGTTTTATAAAGTGAAAAAAACCTACGAATGTCTTATAATGAAAAACATTGTTATTATTCGAACGAATCCGAACGAGCGTGAAGATTCATCTATAAGAAATAGATCGAACTGTACAATACATCTCTCTCTTATTCTATTTTAATTGTTTTATATTGGATATTTGGATCGATCCTCATGAAGCACATTGTTATCTTTAGAAATAATGTTCTCGTCACCTATGTTGATAATTATATTTACATTTACGTAATACATTTAGTTTAACTTTTTAATTTATGAGAACAATTTGCTAAATATTTTATTAATTTTATATTGTCGTAATTAATTTAATTTAATCATTTTTATATTTTTTAAGTTTTGATACGCTGCGTATTTAAACTTGTAATTTATGTCGATTTCCATTTCTTCTCACATTTCTGCTAATTTAATTCATAGTTACGAGAGAGAAACATTTTACTGCTTTGCAATTTAGGAAGAGGCACATCTCGCGCGAAGCGCGAGTCACTTTTGCTAGTAGATAAATAAAATGCGACATTTACCACCATCACCTCTTTCAAGGAAAGTGCGGTTTACTGCTGTGCGCCAGTTAAATGTATCTCACGGGTTCATCCCCCCGTTTCGCCGGAAATAAAGATCCCGAGTTCATTGAGCTCCGTGCTAGAAGCGACGTGGTCGTAGCTTCGGAAGCTTTATGTCGATCCTGAGAACTTCTGTTCGCGTTTCGATTAGAGTAGAACATTGCGATTTGCTGTGCGCGCAAATGGGAAATCGCGAAGGAAAATTCTAGAATTCTGCCGGAGATATTTTTCAAAAAAGAAAGTGGGCTCTGAGGACTTTATTAATTCATGGATTGTCTCTCTATCAACAAAAAAAAATTAAAATATTGTGTAGTATATATTGCACATAGACGTAATATCTGGAATAAAGTAAATCAGAAAATAATAATAATTAAAAATAAATGAATATTCGCAATTTCGAGTAAAAGATAAGCGATTATATTCTTGTACAATTTCCTCTTGAATAACGCTTCTCTTGTCCATCTGTTTATCTCTCTTTGTAAAGGAAAATCCCTTCGGGGTGTGTATCGGACTGGGCTATATTTTGCCCATGAAGTAAAGATTTCTCTCCTTCCTCTCTCTCTCTCTCTCTTTCTCTCTTGACAGACAGTTATACTCCATTTAAATTGTTCATAAGCATAAAGTTCGTAAATCAAATCAGTTTGAAAATCTGGACTTTCTCAGTGCTATAGTTCTTGCCACTCGATGGAATGAAATCGCTGTTCGACATGATTGTCCGTTTAAGAATATGAAATTACGAAATATATAATTTGAAAACAATTTTCGAATAATTTATGAATAAACATATCCCGCAATGTGTGTGTATGTGTATGTGATAAATCTAAATATCTAAATACATAAAAAGTCATTGATTTTAAATTCAAAGAATCTACACGGAGAGAATAATTTTTGCTGAAAATAATTATATTAAACCATTTAAAAAATTGTATGGAATATTTAACTAGAATGTTAAAACTTTACAGCAACATTCTCATATTAAGGCGTTCTGCATAATTATTTTGATGGCCCAACAAAATTATTTTCTGATCTATCTAATTAAATTTTTAGAAGCTGCAATAAAATTGTTCCTTCCATGTACGTGCATGATAAAGTACAAGACTTCTCAGATGTTTCGATTAGCATTTCTGTCAACACATAAAAACCTGTTTAACAAGGTGGATCCCCTTTTCGTACGAATTAATTACTATAAATAATCCTATTAGGAAACGAAATATTTGGCACGTAGGCAAGAGTCAATTTTCGTCGATCCAATTTCGTCGATTGCATTGCGCGATCGTATTGTTTACGCTTGGACATTTGTATGCGATTATCGTGCTGCTCATTACTGTTGTCAGCTAGCACCTTGAAATACACTTGGTCGCCTGCGATAAACGGCGCGAATGCTTCCGCTTTTATTTATCTAGACAGATGTTCCGAATGCTAATACTGTTATGTTAATGGTTTTATTTTAGACGTAGCAATTGCTTACGTCTAAAATAAAAGCATTTACCTCTACAAGAGCCAATATTAAAAACAAGTGCAAATCGTATGCAAGATGTTTGATGATGTTTCTTATTGGAAAGGCTAAGACAGTTTCTTTGTTTCGCACATTTTATTATTTTTTAAAAATATAATTAAATAAAACTAATAAAATATTAAATTATTTATTTATTTATTGTACTTTTTTCGCAGTTTTTTGGAACTTTCTGCTGCTTTGAAATATGTAATGATTTAAAATTTGATTAAGGGATCGATTCTGTCGAACCTTAATGATATCGTTATAGTATTGTTGCGCAGGTTTTTTTGTATCATGTAGCTGCGCAACGATGCCATAACGACATCGTTAAGGTTACAAAATCGACCCCTAAAGCAAGAAAATCTGAAATTTATAGATAAGAAACATTGTGTCATTATCTGTATTTGTTCTAGCAGTTATATACACCATTTCATTATCTATTTTTACGTCTAAAGTAATTAAAATAATTGAAATTAATCAAGAAATTGATTAAAGAATAATATTTTTACTTTTAAATGCCCATAATCTTTTTAATTGAAATTTTTTGCAAAATATACCACGCATTTTTTTTTTTTTT